>MPNW01000141.1:43729-113013 GCA_011800805.1 Hirudo medicinalis | reverse complement strand
ACGTTAATAATGGCGATACCATTGTTAGCGAGGTCATATACAAACATCGAAAGCTAACAACCAAACACTTATGTTATTCAAGCAATTATTCTCAGTTACCTGCTTTCGTCATCTGCAAAGTTGGAAGATCGAAGCCAAATGGAGCATTTGTTGATGGAAGACGCACCACGGTACTTTCCCGATTTTGCTTCAGACGTGTACACGCTGTCCATGTTCTTACCTGGAGTAAAGTAACAATTGAAGAAAATAAATAATGACTATGTTAATAGGTTAGTAATTATTTCATTAATAATTAATAGCTAATAATTATTTTATATTCAAAAAATGAATAAGTAAAAGTCAATTGACGATTAAGAAGTCTTTGTTATGTAGATGTGACAGGTGCACGAATATTCTTTGCAATGAAATTGGTTCAACCCCCTTATATGAAAGGCCATAAAAATTGATCATATGTTGTCCTTTCAATTATGAAATAATTATTAATGTCCTCATAAAATGGAATTTTTTGCCTTTTATAATCGATTATTACCCTAATTATTTAACTTAATTTGCAATAAAAACGCTTGGGACATATTCATGTTTTGTCCCAAGCGCACAAAACAAATTATTAAAATGTCCGTGAAATTATTTTAAAAAAATAATCATTATTACCATGAAAATGAAATTGTAATAATACCTCAGCAAATATTAACTGTTTAATTTCATGGCTTGCAACAAAATATAAAAACATTTACTACAATTTACCATATTTTATGCATTTTCAAATAGGAAGATTGAAAGATAATTCCTGCATTTTGCTATAATTGGTCACAAATCTTAGACAAATTTTAAATTGAAAACCCTATTTAGGTTATTTTTAAATCATATCAATTTTGACATTTTTGTCAATCTAACATTGTTAATAATGAAAATGATTTTTATGATTCAAATTGCAAAATCCATTACTTTTGTGAGCTCAGGTCTACAATCTGCACTTGATAATTTAGTATTGCAATCATCTTAAATAGAAGGAAATAACTGCATGACCGTAACAATTTGAGTCAATAGCGGATGTCATAGGCTTACAATTCTCATAAGCCTAATGTTTTAGGTGCGATTAAAAAAAACATGTCAAGCACAGCACTTCATTTGAAACGATTTTAATGTCAGCTGATGAATGTCTTTCTATGTAACATTTAAATGTCTTTCTAAAACATCAATTTAAGAAGTGTTATGTCAACACTGCATTGCATAAGAGAATTTAGCATGATATTACTATATCTGCGATTTTTATTAATTTATTTGAAGTCGTGAAAAAGTTAAATCTTTATTTAACTATTAAAATCTTTATTGAATATCTATTTTAAAACTGAACTGAGATTTTTAACTATTTACGTTTTTAGCATCTCCAACAAATGACAGATAAAATTACTTGCATTTAAAAATTAACGACCACAAATTCAATTTACTTGGTTAACGAGTGGAATATAAATACGACCGATACAAGTCCGATATTTTTAATGCGGTTGGGTTACTATGGAGACGATGATGTCATAAGGATGGTAGTTGCTAAAACAGTACGGACATTTAAATACTGCTGCTGTGTCTTTAACATTATTTTATTTTTATAAATAAAATTAATTGATAAAATCAAATTAGTAAAAAAGTAAACATAATTTAATTGGACCAACGCTGGATCCTTTTAAAGGATCGGTTGGTAAATAATGAATTTCGATGTCTATTTGTTTATAACCGAGGTAGAAAATTTGTTTTCAAATCAACTTAAAATTTGAGCTTTTTGATGTTTTTATAACTTATAATTATTAACATTCCGCCATGCAAACAGTATTCAATTGTATTGAAATGATTGTCTGCAAACAATTCTAAAGTACGTTTTTATATTCCAGTCAAAACTATACTTTCCTGTAATATGCTTTTAATTATTGTTATTCGCTGCCAAATCAACAGATGCATGTAAGACCTACCAATGGAGCTTTAAACATTTTGATGCAATAAATTAGCTCGGAACAATGACAATAATGATAATAATTCCCGAGTTCAAGCAGAACTTCAATATTGAAGGTAGATTTCCTTGGAAGATAAACAAACCATAGTTGAGCTGCCGCAGTCACATATATTTAGAAGTTGTGTGAAGTAAAACTTGAATGATTTTGAAATATTTCAGTCCTGCCATATGTTTGCCATATATCCTGCCTTATTTTGTCGTTTTCTTTATTTAGCTTCAACATGGCATGAACCTCTACGACGTAAAATTAAGAGTGAAATGTCCACACTTTTATCGCTTTTTCATTGCGTTCCTTTTGTAAAAATAATTTAAAATGTTTACTTTTTGAGGATCATCACGCAAATCGCATCACGTAACTTATTGATCTTCCACAAATCTTATCCTCTATAAACTAATCTACTTCTATTCTGCATCCTTTTTGTACTCACAGATTGAAATTATATTAATTTAGGTGTTATTTAAATAATTAGATATGTTGGCTTATGTTTATAAGATATCTAAAAAGTTCAACATGGAAAATTATGATAATACTCTCGTATTAAATATACTCTGTTAGCGTGCCTTCTTGTCTACAGCAATGCAATTTTGAATCGACCTATTGTTTAATATTATTTAATTAAAATTTAAAACAATGGTTTGAAATGATTAATTTAGCATTAATTTAATATTAGCTTCAACTTAACAAGCGTGAAGAAACGAGGACTTGAACCACCTTCATTCGAATCATAAATAACTGTAACAACACCTGACGAACATTTACAAACACGTAACAACCACATAACGCGAACTGTCATCAATTTGCTGTAACATAGCTTACTGAAGATGATGAAGATCGCATGATGATGCTGGCCTTGAAGACGACGACGACGACGATGATGATGATGATGATGATGATGACGACGATGTTGATGATGATGATGACGACGATGACGATGATGATGACGATGACGATGACAGTGATGACTTTAGAATATAAAGTCATGTCACTGGTGCTGACATCAACACGTTATCACATCTGCCATTAACAAGGTCAAAGGTGAAAAACGTCGTCAATTAGGAGCAACAGAGTGATATGCGATGACTTTCTACATTGACATTCTATGACGAACATTTGACGTTCTATCGATATGGAGCACACAAACTAAGTTGCCTTGTACAGGTGAGAAGAGATCCTAGAGTTTTCAAATTCGTGCGTTCGATTCTTGAAGTTTCTATCGGAATATTTGCACTCCACCTGAAGGGATTCATTACTTGGTCCACAGTTGTCCTTAATCATCAAGTCTTTGCTGTTGTCGATCTTCTCCTGCTTCTTGAGAATGCATATAGCGCATATCAGCGCCACGGTAATCAAACTCGAAACGGCGGCAAGAACTATGACGATGGTGAGGTTTTGATGGGGAAGAAAGTTACCTCTTGCTGACATTTTGTTCGATGCCTCGCCAAGAGCCAATGAGCTGTTGATGCAGATGACGATGTTCGTGCTTGATGATCTTAAATTTAATCAAAAGATCAGAGGATGGAAACAATAGCATTGTTTAACATAATTTGATTGTAAGAAAATTCCTCGACTTAGAAATTTCCGTTCATTTTTTCTGTAAAAAATTGGTTTATAACAATTTTTCGGCGTACTAATGAAATGAATGTCTTTGAAGTGTCGAGAATGTGAGAACGTCGTCATGTCAAACCGAGTTGTTTAAAGCTTTATTTAGCATCGATAATAATGTTTTGTAAAAACCCATTTTTCACTTTTGGATGATGTTAATGTGGGGTGGGAACTTTTCTTAAATCTACCAATTCAACTAGAAACACAAATTTCTGGAAAACCCCGAAAAAGTTAAATTACAAAAAATAAAACGAAATGAAAGTCAATGTTCAGGAAAGATTTCCAACGACGATATTTGGAAAGGTATTTGTGAGTATTTGAAGTGAAGTTTGTTGCGTGAGCGATCATTTTGTTGTTGTTGTTGAAGTTCATCCAAGGATTCCTACGGTGTCAGTGTGAATCTTCGAATGCAACGATAAGAAGAAGAAGGAGGTAGAATTTCAGAAGAAGTGGGAAAATTGGAGACAAATAGAATTATGAGGTGCACGACTGAAGTTCACTGACGATTTCATGACATACTGAAGAGTGTCAAGCACCGACTGATTAGTTGGTTGGTTGAAGCATTGAATGATGATAAAGGTAAAATTATTTCAAATGATTAAAGCTTGGATCTGGGGGAATTAAAAGACTTAAATATGAAGGCAATTAGTAATGTTGGGTTATTAAAAATTAACTTGTTGCGAATGTTTGTTATGGAATGAAGACTCTTATTAAATATTTCAATTTAACTTTAATGATTATTATTTATACAAACTTAATATTCGTAATGCTTGACTCACGATGGTCAGATAATAGATGGTAAAAAGAAAATAACAGGATAATATGGCATAAACAACAACAACAATGACAAAAATAATGATTCATTCACTCACAGAGGAGGCAGTCCTTCGTCTCTTGCCCGGACGATGACGTCATAGCAGGTATCAGGTTCTTCCCGAAGAGATCTCGAAACGTAAATGGCTCCCATCTCAGCATCGACGCTGAAGCAATCGTTTGCCGGCTCCAGGTTGTATATCACCTGACCATTTCCACCTTCATCAGGATCTGATGCAACCACCTGAGTTATCAGGAAGCCGACTGGAGACGCTGTCGACACCTTTGGAAAGATTGTGGTTTCAAATAATTTGCAATCAATCAATTAATTTGCAATCAATCAATTCATTTGCAATTAATTAATTTGCAATCAAGCACACGATTCGTCAATCAAGACGTTGACTATCGAAAGATAGTCGGATATTTTGAGAGCAAATTCAACTTTAACTTTCAAGGTGAAGTTTTGTAATGTCAAGTGTCGACCTTATTTCTTTCAACATTCAGGTCAAAGGTCACAATATTAACAGTTATAAGTGCTACATTTATTTTAATAAATTAATAATTATAATTATTATTATATCGTTTTCTTGATCGATGATCATTGCTGAGAGAATTGAAGGATTTAAGCCATTTATAAGACTTTTCACGCAGAAACGTAAGAACAGTTTGGGCATTCGAATGGAATCCATTTGAAAGAATAAGAGAGCCTACGATGTTTACGGATGTTTTGGCGATGACGATGTGATCATTGCATTAATATTCAACCAACTTGGAAGGTTTGATTTGCAGGGAGTTTTGACTTGAACTGAGGATGGTTGTCATTGAGATCCTGCACAAAGACATTGACGAGCACAGACGAGGTCTGAGCAGGAGAAGAACTGTCAGACGCCTTGACCATGACCTGGTGAAGAGCTGCCATTTCCCTATCCAGTGGATGAGTGATGGTAATGATGCCGGTCTGTTTGTCAATGATGAATGTGTCTGTCCTGGAGTGATATGATCCAGAGTTTAAGACTTCCAGTTGATAAAAGACCAACCCATTGGCACCGAGGTCACCGTCTCTGGCAAACACCCTGCCGATGATTGTACCAGAGGGTTCATTCTCGAGGGCTTCGAAATCGTAGCTTTCCTGCTCGAAGCGAGGCCTTTCGTCGTTCACGTCTGAAATGGCGATGCGTAGGTAAGCAGAACTTGATCTTGATGCTTGGCCTCCATCCCTGGCCACCACCAGAGCTCGAATCTCATCAGAGACTTCACGGTCCAAAGAGACCAGTGCTTTGATTACTCCAGTGGTTGGTTCGATGTCCAACAGGCTTCCGATATTCGTCGTGTCGCCGTAGGAGAATCGATCGATGTTTTCAAGACTGTAAGTCACGAGAGAGTTTCTTCCAAAGTCTCTGTCCACAGAGGTGACTTGGAGGACAACCGTGCCCACGTAGTTGTTCTCTATGACCTCTGCCACGTAGAGGGACCTGTCGAATTCTGGATCGTTGTCGTTGACATCTCCGATGTTGACGATGACGCTGGTCCTACCAACCATGACGTTGTTTCCTGGAGTGGTCGGCATGTCCTTACATTCAATCTGTAGCTTGTACGAAGGTCTTTCTTCTCTGTCTAGAGGTCGTGTGGTGACGATCTGAAACTCAGAATCGAGGAGAATCTTCAAAGCGAATGATTCCATCTCCATGAATTCTTCTCCGTCGTGTTTCAAGTGGCACTCGAATTCTCCGTTGTCGTCGCTGTCCTTGTCAGTCACCGACACGTGGGCCACGAATGTTCCACCTGCTAACGATTCGAGTACCTCTGCCACGCCCAGGTGAGAAGAAAGTGTGTCGATGGAAATTTCAGGAGCATTGTCGTTGACGTCCTCGATGAAAACAGAAACTGGAACCGTCACAGGGGCAGGATCAGGTCCTCTGTCGGTGGCCATCACAGTCAGGCGATAATAGGAAACCCTTTCGTAGTCAAGTTTTCTCCGGATGAAGATGTCACCTGTGCTGCTGTTTATGAAGAATTCCGAGCCGTGAGAGTTTTCTGTCAGCGAGGTGAACTCGTAATCGACCTGCAGAATTTAAAAACATCAACAACAACAACAACAATAATAGTGATAATATGAAGTCAACAGCCGAGCCAAGAAGTAGTAGACTGATTATAAAATCAACTAGCGGCAGTCATTACCTCGCCATTAAAACCGACATCCCGATCGTGTGCTTTCACGGCGACAATGAAACTCCCAGCTGCTATGTCCTCGCGTATCTTCACTTCGTACGATTCTCTTTCAAAGACGGGCACGTTGTCGTTGACGTCAAGGACATTGATTCGAACGAGGATTGAAGCGGTTAGTGAAGAATCACCACCGGCTTCCACGTCGTCGTCGTCGTCGCCGTCGCTCGCTTCAACGATCACCTCGTACGAAGAGACAGACTCCCGATCTAGACTTCTCGTCAGAACCAGTCGAACCTCCAGCTGTCCTTCTCGTCCTGCCTTCAAGGATTGACGGAGTTGGAAGGGAAATTTGTTTGAGTTCTTGGATGATGATGATGATGATGATGATGATGCGTGTCTTAGCTGCTGAGGATTCCAGTTTGGCTCGTTGGAGGTTTCGAACTGAGACACGATTCTGTACTTCTTGACCGAATGTGACGGAGAGTCAACGTCAGATGCACTCGGTAAGGAAAAGGTTGCCCCGATGTTTGCACTCTCAAGAATCTCAATCATGGCCTAAATCATAAAGAGATGAATGAGAAATAACCTCAAATATTATTATATATTAACTCATTAATTTATACAAAAGTTCAATGGATGGGCTAATGAAAAATATACATTGAAAGGATAAAAGATCATTCTTAGGATGATCATTACACGGAGAACTTTATTGGTCTGTAAATGGCGTGCAGTTGGAAGTTCCAACCTGAGGCGCAGGGAAGACCGGATGATTATCATTGATGTCTTCGATGCTGATGACGATGCGCAGAATGCGAAAGTATTCAACAGGTTGAACTGCCACGTCTATCCTCACCAGGCACAACTCACTGCCGGGACAGACCTCGTCCCTGTCCACTCTTGAGGAGGTCCTTATGACTCCGGTTGTGGTGCTGAGGGAAAATCCTTCAGTGGAGTGCTGGAGTTGCGAGGAAGCGGCGTTGAGAGGATGACGAAGAAAACGAAAGCTCAGCTTTTTGATGACTTCATGTGAGTGGATGCTGGTCAGGTTTGAATCCAGTAGGATATTGCCAACAAATGTTCCAACGGGAAGTTCCTCCAAGATCTGGTACTTGATCTCGATGATTTCTTGTTGTGCCCCGATCAGTGTCATCTGTGAACAGAGGAGAGAGCACCACAAGACGCAGGAGATGCGCATGACTCCTCAAACGTCTTGCTTCAGGAAAACTACAAAGTTAAAACACGTTGAAATATATTAATGAACTAAAATTTAAATTGCTAAATATTTTTAATGTCATCTCGGAATAAAAACAATCAATTAATCAACATTTTAAAGCAAAGTGGGTGAGATTTATTTCGAAGCGTTTATTTTATAAGTTGGATTTATACAATTTCTCAAACAAATCAAGGACGTTTTTCTTAGAATTTATTAGTGAGCGTCTCAGATGTCGAAATGAAAGTTTCCATGTGCCTCAGAAAGCGATGTAACGCAATATTTTCCGAATGCAAGAAATTATTTCACGGACAATGTTATGGATGAGCCTGAATGTTTTCTTCTACGCAAAAATGAAAATAAAGAAAAAGAAATGAGAAAAAAACAACCTAAAAACTTGACGCAGATTTATAAAGCGATGCAGAGTACTGAGTCCTGTGGTACAATCTTGCAAACAAAAGCTTGCAGTCGTCTATGCATTAAGCCATTCTTTGGACACAATGGCTACTATAATGCACCCGATTGTCCGGACGTATAAAGCAAAGGGCCGATACAATTGGAATCATTAGACACGAAATTATTTCTAATTTTCTTCCGATGTCCCCGCGGCGCGATGTATGCCTGTCTCCAACGTCACGAGTGGGGGACTCTCGACTCCACCTCCCCATGGTGTCCTGCCACGGGATGGATGGATCGACTGAATGGAAACAATTCCGTCCATGCGTGGAAATCCTCGCGTTTGGAATTTGCCGTTAAAGTTAATCCGGGAACATTTGTTTTAATCCCCTGCAGACAGATGCTTGTCATCTCGTCAGTTGCTGGCGAATAAAAAGTCTTTCCAAGGTTTAATTGGATGTGTACTTCGAGACCTCATGAAGGACGACAGATGGAAAAAAAGAAGAGACTAAAGAGTAAGAGATGACGATCTCTCAGTGGCAAGTTGCAACGCATCGATGTCCATGGCTTCTAGGGATGACACGTCCAACCATCATTATCGTCATCATCATCATCATCAACATGATCTTCGTCGTCGTCATCATCATCGTCGTCATGTAACACCAAGTAAGAAGGAGACATGAATTGATGAGTTCGATACCATAACACCGCCACTGAAATTCCTGCATCCTACTCGCAACGTTTAATGATTTCATTTAAAAAAAATCATTTATTCATTTAAAAAAAATTATGTATTCATTTAAAAAAAATTATGTATTCATTTAAAAAATTTCGTGTATTCATTTAAAAAATTTCGTGTATTCATTTAAAATAATTTCATTTTAAAGACATTTCATTTATAACAAACATGTTTTAAATTTGCGAAATGTTCACTGCTCACCATAAGGTCTGACTTGAGCAAAGAACCGTTGTACGTCTGCGAGAAAAGCCATCTGAGTGAGCCGGCAGCAGGATTCGAACTCAGGTCATGCGGACCGAGTATTGAGAAGAATTTTCACATGACGTCTCCACGGAAGGAATTGGCTTGTTATATAGTCAACTCTCTCCGCATTAGGCACAATCTTCCCTTGTTGTTTGAGTTGTTGTTTGTTGTCGGTGTTTTTACTAATGCTGTTGTTGTTGTTGATGATAATGATGTTATTATAGTTGTTGTCAATGTTGCTGGTTCAACGTTATTCTGAGAAAAAATTTCATATGAAAGAACAGACCAGATTCATTTAAATGACGAGATGAGCATAAAATTAAAGAACATTTCTCTGTTAATCAACGTCCAGCCGATGTGCTGTTTGTAATATCAGTTGACAACGACGATGACGATACCTATGATGATGATGATGATGATGATGATGATGATGATGAAGACGATGATGATTATTATAATGGATTGAAAAGGTGGACACATTAAAGTGTTGATGATGTGTCACAAGTGCAATTGGTGACATCGTTATCCATAGCAACCGGGAATGAAAGAATGCTGAAGATTTAAGAATAATTTTGATTAACATAACTATTTATTAATTTCAACAATTTTGCGAGGTTAATTAAAGTTTATTTGATAATAAAAATAATGGAATTATCGCTGCTGATATAAATAGTTACATTATAAAATTTAGTTAGTAAGTTTTTAAAAGCACAAAATTATAAACATAAATTATAGAATCATGTTTAAGGTCAATCAGGTCAACTTGCTGATTAATAAATAAATCCCAAATAAATGAATTAAATTAAACATTTAAATCAAAGAATCAAAAACACTCCTCGAGAATCGAGTTCTCCAAGCATGGAATCCTGATGGAAATCGTTGGCAGATTTCAACCTCGTAATTTCCAGATGATGGTCAGTTGCAGAGAAGGATGACTCCGTATTTTGGAGCGGTGAGGACTGCCAATTCCACTCATCCAAGGAGGAGTGGTGGTGATACCACGTGGCTGTGACGTCATCGTCGTCATCAGCACGTGAAAAGTGAAGGGAGATAGATCGCTCGGCAACGAGATGGCGGCACATAAAAGAAGATTCAGATGGAATGCCAAAGGGCGGAGTGGTCTGGCAAGGATGGACGCAGAGTTATGTACTCCGTATTTGTCTTGGGGCTTATTGGTCTAGCCTCGGTTGCCAAATTGACATATCTTGTTATCGATACACAGCACTGTGATTTGATTTCCAACGCCATCCATGAATGGAAAGAAGACACGCAATCGTGCAATAATAATGACTTATACGGAGTCACTCGTCAGGCTTATGTCGACCTTTTTGCGGGTAGCGCGGGTGCGCATGCGTCCAGTTGTTACAGAATGTGAGGAAGTAATTAATAAGACGTCCGATGCTGGTTGTGATTTCGTTATTTATTAATTATGTTGTAATTGTTGTTGTTATTTATTATTATTATTGTTATTATTTCATAAATTAAATGGACGCAATCGTTCCCTCGCTTCGAGGAATCCCTCGATTTGTGGCTCAACCGCACGAGAGATGGAAATGTTTAGTTTAATGACTCCTGTCCGTCTAAATGCATCCTGATGGCTCGAATTACTAAAATTAGTAAAAACGGTTTTGTTAGAAAATAGATTTATTCCATAAAAAAGAAGAAAGGTTGATGTGATTAATAGTTGATTAATTATTCATTACTAATTAAGTTCACTATTTGCATCCATTAAATGATGATGTCTCCGATTTTTGACCGAGATTCGATGAACTGATTTTCAAAGATGAAAGAAAGCCGACAACACGACGTCTCCATTCAAATGGCATGCTCCACGGATGTCGTCACGGCAGAGTTGAGCCACGGCGGAAGTTGTCGCTCTTTATGGCCGGCGGCACTAAAATCAATCGTAGCTTCCGTTGCGTTCCAACTCGAACTTAATCAATCCGTGATCGACCTCCCATTGATTGCAATCGATCCACTCGCCTGGAAAACCAAGGCTTTCGCCTTCATATTTTCAACTGGAACATCAATCAACCAACAAACAACGAACCGACGGAGCGTGACTCAAACGGACTTAACGAAGCGGAAACACCTGGATTGGAATGAAATCAGAAAATGAGATTCACCTCCTCCAACCACTTGAACACGGACTGCAGAGAAGGGTGCCATTAAAACAAACATGACTGACGCAGTGAAAAAAACATCGATCGAGCGGAAACAAAAGAATGGCGTGATTGCAGATAATGAATTACTTACGAACTATTTTTCACATTCACCTGCCTAACATTTCAAGAATGTACGGGTCAGCCATATCTAGAGGTATGTACTAGTTTGTTAGTACTTTTAAGCAGGAATTCTTCAACTAATATGACGATTTAATTTTGCAAAAATGTTCTTGAACACTTTGCAGTTTCCTTTTGTGAAGACCCACCGAACATCAAAAGACGCACGGAAACAATGTTCGAATCAAGACAAAACAGCAACAGCAACAGCATCGTCGTCATCTTCGTCGTTGTCATTACCAAACTGAATATAATGGCCTGAAACAAAGGATTTGGAAAATGAAAAGATTTCCAGTACAAAATTCACAACTTTTGCCGAAAAGAGAGAAAAAAATTGCACGAGAATTGTGAATTATTCGACCAGCATTTTCATTAATTACTGTAGATCATCTTTCCTTCGCAGCTCAAAACCGTCGTCATCTCTCGGCAACCAAATATTTTCTCCATCCGGAAAATAAACCTTAAACGATGTCTGAGTTGTCGTAAGGAGCTTTTGGAGATTTTATTTATTCTCTTTTCACGTGCTTCATAACAGCTGAAGTCCAGTTTCGGAGATGTTCGAAAGACGCAGAGCTCAAGACCCAGCTCAGGCAGTGTCTTAGTCGAAAACATCATCTACATAGCTGAAAAGTAATTGAATTAACCGATTAAATTACAATGGAAGATAATTTTTAAAAATCAGGGGATGGCTTAAAAATGGGATTAATTTCATTCACTATAAAAGCTTTAAAAACATTTACAGATTGTGATGAGGTTCCCTCCTACAAAAGTTTGTTGATTTTATTATTAAGCTTTTAAGCCATGTTTGATTTGATTTTATTTGTATTATTATGGACATCAAACATAAGCAAACAAACTTAAACTCAAAGATAACTTAAATGCAAAGGAAATATCCAAAGGCAAAAAAACCCAAAGTGATTCACATCCCCACAGAGGGCCACCTATAGAGAAAAAAAATTATTTTAAATTCAGAGTGTCAAATGTTAAAAAGCAAGAAACATAATGTCACGTCAAATTCAAGATTCCGTTAACAAAATGTTGACATTTGAGAGAATGAAGAAATGCTACCAAAATTCACTTACTGAACTGGAGTCCTTCACCAACAACTTCAACTCAAATAGTACTTTTGTATTAAAACCTAAACTTTCAAGTTTCTTACAAATATTATTAACAATAAAATGGTTACAAATAAAATATTAAATACGATATATAATAAAATATAAATTTCCAGTAAAAATTCACACCTTTTTCAGAAAAAGAGGGGAAAAAATTAATAAGACATTTTTAAATATTAGAAATGTTTTTTAATTGAATTCATAATCTTGAACGAAAAATAATTTGCTATAACTACAAATGATTGGAATAATAATAATAATAATAATAATAATAATAATATTAATAATAATAATAATGATGATGATGATGATGATGATGATGATATTAATGATAATGATAATAATGATGACGATGACGACGACGATGATAATATTAATAAAAAAAATAATAATAATAATAATAATAGCTGGAAAACCAGAAGTTTTATCACCAGGAGTTGATAAAATCAATAAAATATTAAATAAAATAGTGATACAATTTTCTGGCTAAAGTAACTGACATCAATGTACAAACAGTTTATGGAGGCATTTAATGAAATATTGAAAGAACCATAATATATCACATAATATAACACATATAACATATGACACATATAACACATAATATATCCAGGTGGGTGGCAGAAGGAATTACATATCTGATCCCAAAATCCTCAGAAACAAGAAATCCCAAAAATTACAGACCCATAACATGTTTGCCAACCACATACAAAATACTGTAATAAACGACGGGGCTTAATTTATGCCGAGTTTATTGTTGGGATTGTCCAGCAAATATTCAGTTATCAACTGAGTGGTATTAACTGTAAATACCACGCTTACGCAATAATCCTGCTGCCAGTTATTGCGTAACGATCAGTTGCGTGATTATTTGCTGAATAGGAAAGTTCTTCAATGTGGGCTTCGCGATTCTCTGAGATCTTTTCTGCTTCTGTCTGAGATCTTCTCTGCTTCTGTCTGGCATTTTATGATCGCCGTAGAACTAAAAGATAGTGAATATAATTGAAAACTAATTAAACATAAATATAACTTTAAAAATTAATTGATGGCATTTTCAGGGTTATAACAATACTGTCAGCAATCTTGTGCAATACAATATATAATCATCTCCAAGAAAATAAAATATTGCCAGAAGAACAAAAAGGATGCAGAAAGGGGAGTGGAGGGTGCAAGGACAGTTTACTGATTAGCCAAATGATAGTAAAACATGCAAAGAAGATTAAAAACAATTTACACATCACATGGATTGATTACAGAAAAGCTTTTGACAGCATCCCATACACATGGATAATTCGAGCAATGGAAATATATAAAGTTTGTGATGAAACAGTGAGGTTTCTTCAACAATCAATGATGCAGTGGAACATGATAATGATGCTGATGCAAGAAAAAGGATGTAGGAAAACTGGAAAAATCTCGGTCAGGAGAGGAATATTCCAGGGCGATTCTGTCACATCTGCTGTTTTGTAAGGCTCTGACACCATTGTCAAAAACTATTAATGATGCCAAATTAGGTTAGGAACGTGGAAAGGAGCAAATTAGCCATCTGTTCCACATGGATGATTTAAAGATATTTTCAAAAGGTCACAAAAGTATGCAAATATGTATAGCAATTGTCGAAATATTCAGTAGAGATATTGGTATGGAATTCGGAATCGAAAAATGTGCAACCATTAAAATGAAAAAAAGGTAAAGTTACAAGCGGAGGTGACACCTCTTTGCTGGACGGAGTTGAGATGCAATCATTAAAAACTCAGGAATTTTGCAAATATCTTAGAATGGATGTAAAGAATGAATCAATAATAGAGTTATGAAAGAAAAAGTGAAAAGTGAATATTTTTGTAGTATGAGGAAAATATGGAAACTCCAACTCATTTCTATAAACAAGATCATGGCCATAAACAGTTTAGCAGCTCCAGTCATGACGTGTAGTTTTGGTATTCTGCCGTGGCTGAAATATGAAATTGAAAAACTTGACGGCAAAGCAAGAAAAATATTTGCTGTGAATGGAATGCATCCCCCCAGGGCAGACGTGGACAGGTTGTACGTCAAAAGAAAAGATGGAGGTAGAGGTTCGCGAGAGTTGCAATACCTTCATCAACAGAGTATATTGAGTCTCGCAGATTATATTCGGTCAGAGAATGCAGATTGATTCAAATGATGAGAAAGAGTGATGATCTCAAAAGAAATTTTCATTGCAAAAGGAAGCCAATAAAATTGAGATAAAATGTAAGCTAATGACCTTGCCTGAAATCAAAAATTTGATTTGTCAATTGAAGAAGACTTTAGAAAGTGAAAAACTGTCAAAGATAGCAAGCAAGCTCCTCCTTAGAAATTTTTTCAAACATTTAGAGGGAGCTCACATAAACAAAGAATCAAGTGTGAAATGGCTCACTAATGGCAGATTAAAAGGAGAGACAGAGAGTTTATTGGTTGCAGCACAGGATCAGACACTCAACACCAGATGCCATCAAAGACATATCTTTGGCCAGTCAGTTAAGAGTCGATTGCCGATTGTGTTTAAAATCTGAATAGCACATCAATCACTTGGACGTGAAGACCTTGCACCTGTAGAATACCTGCAGAGGCACAACAAGGTGGCGGGATACATACACTGGAGAATTTGCAAAAGTCTTAATCTCCCAGTGACAGAAAAGTATTATATGCATTGAGATCGAAAAAGTTACAAAGATGGAGGACAATGTCATTATGTGGGATAAAACATTATTAACAGATAGGACGATTCTTGCAAACAGGCCTGACTTAATAATCCTGAATAAAAATGAACAAAATTGCTTGATTGTGGATGTGGCAGTACCTGATATATAAATGTGTTGATAGAAGAGACAGAGGTTGAAAGATCTGCAGATAGAAACTTCTAGAATGTGGAACGTCAAGACAAAAGTGATAGCAGTTGTAGCTGGAGCTTTACTATGGAACTATGAGTGACAATTTTAATAAAGAAAATGAACTGATACCAGGAAAGCCGATTGCTGAAGATATTCAAAATGGTACTGCACTTATTCTAAGAAAAGTACTTGGTTGATTGACAGAAGAATTGACATAGAAAGGACAAACGTTTTTGTTTCTTTGTGTTCATGCGATTTAAGTTTTGACTCGTTCATAATTAAGACAATTCATTCATTTTGATTAATTCACTTTTTATTATTATTATTTTATTTTTATTGTCTTTAAGACATTTAATCTGTCTTGTTAAGTTTTTAGAGTCTTGTCAAGTTAAGTCCTTTCACGAGTGTTGTAAAGATAATTGCTTAATTGTCTGCCGATAAACTTGATCATCGGAATAATCCGGTTCGATTTTTTTTTAATCAGGCGACAATGATTTGCACGTTAAAGTGGCGTTTCTCTATCACAAGATCCGAGGAGACAAGTAAATCTAGCAGGTTTTGAATTCCGCCAGCAGTTACTTATATAATGGTAAAAGGCTAGCCTTTAAGCTAGGTGAAGTTAGCAGAGACTCAAATTTAATAAGCATTGTTACCTTTAAAATTATAATATTTGGAAAGTTTCAAATGCTTTTTAAAAATGTTAATTTATCAACTGTATTAAGATTTTGAGTTTGTTAAAAATTATTTTGAATTTCCGAATTGATTGATAAGTCTTCTTATTCAAAATAACAATCAAATAACAATGAAACACCTACTTAGCCTTTCACCATCAAATATACATTAAAATGTTCATTATGATTTCTACATTTCAAATATGTATGTTTTATAAACATATTGAGTTATGGAACAACACAAACATCTTAAACATCTTGAGACATGCCGAGCGGAAGCCCTTGCAACATTGAATTGATTTATAAGTCTTCTTATTCAATAACAGCATGGAACCTCTGATCAATTATGAAATGATGTAAATAATCTTATTTGTGCTGTAAATAATGAATTAGTTATTATCAATAATTGGTTTATTTCTAATCGCTTATCTCTCAACTTAAATAAATCAAGTTTATTATTTTGCATTCTTCTAAAAAAAATCTGTATCCTTTGATTCTCCCCTTTCTATTAACAATGTTCTTCTAAATAGGGTTACTCAAGATACAGGTATCTTGGCATTTTGATGGATGAACATTTAACTTGGTCGAAACATATTTCCCATAATAAAAATTCAATAGCTAGAAACATTGGTATAATTTCAAGAATCCGCCCATTTATTAATACTCAAATAGCTCTTTAATTGTATTTTTCTCTTATTTACCCCTATCTAACTTAATGCAACATTGTATGGGCTTCTACGTATCATTCTCATTTAGATAAGCTTTTACAAAAGCGTATTATTCGGATTGTTTTCTCTTTACCATTTTTTTTTATCTCCAACTAACGTTTGTTAACAATAACCTATTAAACGTTCATCAAATCCATAGTTTACAAATTGCACTTTTTATGTTTTCTTATGATTACAATGCCCTCCCCAAGATATTTACAGGTTTTTTTTCTTTCTGACAATAATAACTGCAACAACCCTAATCACTTTCTTCGTCCCACACATGAATATAGTCCCTCATTTGCTAAATCTACTTTCAAACTCTTTTCTATTCAATGTTATGGTCCAAGATTATACTCTTCAATTCCATTATCAATAAAAGATCAATTTCAATCATGTCCTTTCAAGCGTGCGTTTCCTTAAGGCTGACCCTTGAGTTATTTTATTTGGTTCTTGTGCTGCTTTGGTGTTTGTTATTGCGGCTTGGTTGAATAAAATTGCTCAAAACAAAAAAAAACATATACATCAAAATGTTCATTAAGATGTCTACTATTCAAATGTATATTCACATATGTATATAAACCATACATATTCAGTTATGAAAAAGCATGAAGACTTGTCAATCAATTCGGCAATTCAAAATAATTTTTAACAAATTCAAAATCTTAATACAGTTGCTATATGAACAATTTTAAACAGCATTTGAAACGTATTAAATTTGAGTGTCTGCTAACTTCGCCTAGCTTAACGACTAGCCTTTTACCATTATATAAGTGTCTACTGACAGAGTACAAGTTCAAGATTGAAGATTTTTTGTCGCGTTGCTTTTTTAATGTATAGCAAACGAAATAAGTAAAACTTGAATTGAATGTTGATATTGATGTAGATGAGGTCATTTCTCTGGATATGGATGAGTAAATGCACGGGGACCTGAATGTCTAATTTAACATTTTTTAAGGGTAGCATTTGCAATTTAAGACGTTTTTTGACAATTCGCCTTTCAGGGTCTTCATAAAGAAATCAACGAATCACGCTCATCCGTGTAGTGCAGCTAGAGAGATAAGGATGGAACAGGAGCATCCCGCAACAGAATCATTGTTTATTCTGACGATGCGGGTGGAGTTCGGTTTGTTCGTCGCGGATTATTACATGTAAACAGAATTTGAAACGTATTTTTGATCTATTTGGTTCGTTTTAAAAGCTTGTTCAGTTCACAAACAGATCCTAAAAGCATTGGAAATCGATAAAAAGTTCTAATGGTTGTCAAAAAGCAAAAGACGTTCATTGGCAGCAGCCAACGAAGTTCGAAGACATTTATAATCGTCTGCTTCTCGTTGCTGTCATTTTATATAATTTATGAGATTTCATCAAACGTTACCATACCAGAAATTTTTAGCAGGTGTCCAGACAAAAGGTTTGTCAAAGCACTGGCGAAACATGCTAGTCCCGACCGATACATAGTTCTCGCGCTTGTCGATTCGTCATTTACTGACATGGCCGTCAATCTCTTCAAAATGAGCTTCCAGCCTAATGCTGTCGATAACTTCCTTTTTATTGGAGCGAATAGAAAGTCTTGTGAAATTCTTGGGAACAAGTCACTGCCTTGCTACCGATATACAGAAGATGAAGCAGCTTCTGTGGCTAGTAAATATAAGAGTCCAGATTTCATAAGGAAAATGAACATTAGAACAGAGATGATCCTTGATGCATTAGAGGCTGGTTTCAATGTTGTGCACACAGATCTGGATGTGGTATTCTTCAAGAATCCTCTCACAGAATTAAAAGTTGGTAGCATGAAATAGTTAAACAACATTCCAAATGATCATAAATATTATTGAATTGATAAGTAACATGAATCGACATAAGAATGATATTTAATCAAAACACTCCAATGCATCTAGGTGATCATGGAAAAAGCAGACATTGCAGCTCTCTGGGACAGTGTAGCATACAATGCTGGATTCATCATCATTAAGCCAACTTGGTACTCAAAGAAAGTTTACCAGAATGTCAAGTCAATTACAGACTACTCTTCAAAAACTGATGACCAATCTGCTTTGAATGTGGCACTGTCAAAGATGAGTAAAATCTACAAGACATTCAAAGTTTCAAAATTAGATCCATCCAAGTAAATCTTATTATAAACTTGCTAGTATAAAAATTGTGTATAATTCCTTAATAATAATAATAATGATAATGATAATAATAATAACAACAATAATGATAATAGCATTAAACGATTCTCTGATTCTTATAGTAAATGTCATTTGCAGATATCTCTGCGGAATAAAGTATTTTGAGGAAGGAAAGAGACTTTTTCCAAAGCATTGTGACAAATGCATGGTGGTACACAACAACTGGATAGTTTCCAAGGAAGCTAAAATTTACAGATTCAAAGAGCATTTGATGTGGATGTATGACAAAGAGGGCTACTACTCCAACACATCAACAAACTACATGACATACTCCAATCCTATCAACTGGCCCACAGAAAAGATCGGAGACATAGAGGAATTAGGAGCCTTGAAAGGAGCCTTAGCATTGAGTCGAATGCTGAACAGGAAGTTAATAATTCCTAGATTCCACTGCCCCCTTCCATTGAATAAGAAATTGAACACCTTTCAAAATTTGGTCCCAAAAAACAATCTCTCTAAAGGCTATGATTTGAAGTTGAGATTGCAGTTCCAAGAGTGTCCACTAAACAGTTTGCTCAACATTTCAGCATTTGATAAGTACTTTGGTAATGATTATAGAGAGAATTCTTTCTTGAAACATCCACTTGTGCCAGATGAAGTGAAGCAAAACAGGTCCAAAGAAATAGTCATCATAACCATAGTCAATGCAGGTCTTTTTCAGCAAAAATCACAACCTACTGTTAGTTTTATGGACCCAGGTGCAAACCTCACGAGTGTCGAAAACATAGAATTGATCGACATGACCTCAAAACAAATTGTCAATGAAGATGATGTGAAGAATGCACTGAGTTCATTTACTGAAAAGGTGTTGGTCTTCAGATCCCTTTACAGACTTTTGCCAAAATTTTCTCTAGAATCCGAACAGCAGCGGTTCCAAGCTGATGTTAAAGCAGCCTTTAAGCGCTTAAAGTATCAGCAACTCTAATGCGGAAGATGTGCCAAATCTTGTTAGGAGTTACATTCTTTTTCTTGTTGTGATATGATCAGTATTTTTCTCACCTCATGATTAATTTAAAAGTTTTTTATATTAATTTTTGAATAAGCGTGACTATAGTAGAACAAATGAATCAATTTACACTGAATGACTTATAGAAAATAGGTCTTTTATCTTCGTCTTTAAAGTCACCACTTGGAATTTGATGGCAACTGATCTAGAGATATTTGATTGCTTTGAGGTAGGTGTTTCAGTGTGAGCAAGATCTAAAAGAAATAAAATTATGTAATAACATTATGTTAATGTCCTCACATTGTTGCCCACCTTTCTTGACTTTAGCTTCACAGCAGAATTTCTGCTATTTTGACAAAGTGGGGAGAGCTTTGAGAACAAGTTTTTATACAAATCTTCAGAATTCACCACACCGTATCTATGCATGGTTTCTATTATGACTAAGTACTCCTGAAGAATTAAAGACCTCCCATTATTTCATGTTTGGAATGTCAGAACTAGATAAATTATCTCACAATTAAATCCTGATTGTTTTCTTCTAGGCCATCAGCTAATACTTGAATTAATTTACTTAGATCTGCCTGTCCACAACTATAAATTTAGCATCACATATATTTTGCCTGAAATGAAGCACACCAATATATTCTACAAAATGTCTGCTCACTTTTGTGTGAACTTTTGATTAGCTTTGAAAATTGATTTCTTTGAATCTTGCACAAATTGATGTATGATGCCTTTTTCATTGTTTATCTCATCATTTCCCTCAATGAACTTGTCTCCAGGACTTAACAGAAATGATAAAATTATTTAAAAGTCATGTGAATATTGTTGCAAATAGATCAAATTCATAATCCTGGGCTACAAACCTGCCTGAGTTATCAGTACAATATTCTTCAGATTTTTGGCCCTTTTTATTATTGATGTCACTGTTACAAGCATCTATAAATTGAAATTTATTAATTACTTGAAAGTATCTGATTTTGTGCATCTCATAAATTTTATTTTGTATTTTGAACAAATGAAATAGGAACCTGAATTCATAAGTCGTGTGCCACTTGTTTCATAAAAATCTATCTTAGATGAAAAATTTAACTCAGAAACTTTAACTGCAAAGTCAGAGACACTCTGAAGGATTGTGTTTGACAATGATTCTGTTGAATGAGAATAATAATTAATATGGCCTTTGAGGTTATATCAACAAAACAGTCATCCACCTTTACATTTGACTGAGCTTCCAAAGCCCACCATCTTATTGGATGAAAATGGACCCATGCCAACCAAAGCTTAACCAAAAGAAAGAAGATAGTTCAAAGCATAAAGAACTGAAATATAACCACTAAAGCTACCCTGTGGGAGTTGAGTGTTACTTTTTTCTTCATCCTTATCATCACAATGGAAAGCGTATAGCATTTCCAAGAGTTCCTGCATTTGGATAACAGATGATCATTAATTAATGTTTCAAAACTCTGTTGAAGGGAATTGCGGCCATGCCGATCTTACATTGGCTTCTTTCCTGACCTGAGAACATCTCAATGATTCATCGAGTGACTTTAGTATTCCTCCAAATTCTAATAAAAATTAATGTTTTAAGTTGAAAGTTTATGTTTTTCATTGTTGCTGATTTTCATTGCATTATAACTTATTTTGTTGTCATTTCTATTGAATGTGTTCTTGGAAAAGGTTATCTAAAAAGTACAAGTATTGAATCATACTCACTGCATGCTTCTGAGACTTCATTGGATTGCTTCCTCAGAATTTTTTTGAAATTTACATGCCCTTTAAGTACCAGGTGCTTCATTATCTTCAGCGTCTTAATGAATGAATATAGCACATTTCACTTTGTGCCAAAACGTGTTTTGTTGAAATACAGATGTTTACTTTTAATTTGACCGAGCAGGAATTTAGTTTCAATCTTCCATTAAGCCACAATATAATGTCCTGGCAAACTATTTCGTTATCATATGTGAGCTCTGGAATTCAATCAGATAATTAATTTTGTGATTTCCTAACTAAAATTTCTTCACTAATCTGATGTACAATATGTATGTATATTTTTAGTATCTCATATTTTCATTCAAAGCTTCTTAATCATTTAATAAATTAAATAAAACAGGAACTGCTTTTGGAAAACATCTTACTGTTAATTTCATTAAGTAAATGTCCAGCTGTTGGATCATTGTCATCTGAAGTGGCCTTAGTCAGCAAAGGAATCTAGGTTAAAATTATTCAAATTGACTGAGTTTATATGAATTGGTATTTATTTTTAGGCAACTTTTGAATAATTATGCTTTGTGTGTCTGATTTGGATGTGATGACACTACAACATTTATAAAGAACAAGATCACTTGGGATGCTACAAACACAACTCAACCATTTCTTTTACCTTTGCTCGCAGGAACATAATCCTCTAAGCTAACTTGCACACTTAAATAATGCTTGTTAAAAATGCCATATCTTCTGATCTAATGTTATATTGAAGATCATGTTTCCGATTCTGCACGCAAAGAGAAATTAAGAACAAGTTCAATCTGGTAGATCAATTGCTAAAAATTGGAATAGAATATCAACAAACGAATTTGGGGCTGAAGTAATAATAGTAAAATTATAAAATTGATCAAATGGGGCCATAACTCTGATCCAAGCAGTGTTCAAGAAGTAGCAAATGTAAGAGTTTTAAAGACGTTAGGTTGCATTCCTAAATAAGGTGTTAATGGCAACAGTCATATGTGTTGTGCTCAAAACCCAGCCTGCACTGCCACGAGTGAAGGATTTAAAAAATTTAAACAAACAAGCTGTTATATACAAAGCAAAAGCATTAAAACAAGGAGCACTATAGAAATGGCTAACAAGAAGTGCATATGATGTTATGCATGTGGTGCTATACAAATGAAGTACAATTTATATTTACATTTTAAAGGTTGTAGCAAAATGCAAATTTGCCCATTCAAAGAATAACAATTTATCTGTCAAGCATAAACTGACCAAGCCTAATCTGCGGTGGTGTCTATAATGCTAATACTCTTTAATAATGTTTTCCCACACTCCTAGAAACAATTGTGATGTTTTAAGTTTAATCAGAAGTTGTGTCTGAGTACCAACATCCTTGAATTGCCCACTGAAGTATGAAAGACTTTGATAACCAGAAAAAAATAGTCATTAGCTAATTCTAGAAAATTTGTGTAACGAATTTCACTTTGGAAATAGTTGAAGTTCTATTCACATCTTAAATTAAATATCAAAAACTCCTAAAAACATGTTTAGGATGTTTTGTTGGAATCACTAAAACAATTTACATCAAGTAGTTTTACTCTGACGTGGTATGATATGATATTTTAAGTGTGTAACTTTGCTAAATAGCATAATGGCGATTAATGGGACGAAGGTTCATTTTCTCACCTTTCCGAGAAAAGAAGTTCTAATCAGCAATTCTGAACCGAATAAACTCATGACCTAAATAAACTCACTGATATAAAGCCCAATGTTTACAAATTGAGTTAGCGAGTTAGCAGCGGATGGTTTACCTGTAAACTAAAACAGTTTAAAATAATAATATAAGCGTAGGAACTGCTGAAAAACGATTAAAAACAATTTCTAAGTTGTAAAATTTTTTGTTCTTGCTTAAAGTTGTCATTAATAATAGCGATCCTGATCGTAAATTTGTGGTGAAAAGAAGTTTTGCCTTCCTCTTGTGAATTTTACTGACATCACAACTGTTTGAACTTCCAAAGTATTTATCCACCAACTCAACAGTTTCCTCTTTAAAAGTCAGATAAGCTGAACAACTATTATCTTGTGAGAGGTGCGAACAATCCTTAAGCCATAATGTTTTTTCTAAACGTATCATACATATATTCGGTTAAGAAGTCAGCTTGCTGTCGATCAAACAAAAAAATTAAATACAAAATTAATGTATTTTCTTCTTTAAAACAAGATTCTAAATTTGGGTCAAGCTAATAATAATAATAATAATAATTATAATAATAACAACAACAACAATAATAATAATAATAGCTAGAGGCCTTGGCTACTTTTATGTAAATATTAAGTCATAATATTACAAAGGATAACTTACATGATTTTCAACAATGATTTTCGAATATCTTGAGAAATCGGAAAGTCTTCTGGATATTCCATTTCGATATAAGACACACATCGTATTATTTACTTCGTTTCTTAACAGTCCTCGATCCGTTGAGTCTTCTCATACTCGTTACGTGCTGATTTAGTAAAGTTTTACAAGATGCCTTTTTAAAACTTGTTCGATTCTGTTGATCGCATGGCCATGTTTGTTCACTTATTATTATTTTAAGAAAACTTAAAAACTGTAAAATTTACAGGCAGTTATATTAATATATATACTTTGCCATAAACAGCTTCGATAGGATTGGCAATCATTACGACCACAAACCAGATCGATCTTTGATGTGTAACTCTAGGTGACTTCTCCAGGCGAATGTTCAATAAATTGTACTTGTCTGCTCAAATCCTCGAAAATTCTGACTTAAAATATCTTTCATCATCACTCCATTACCTTTATAATCGAATTACAGTTTTGACGTTTACAAGATGCAGTAATCCACTTTCGATATTAAAGTTAGTTAGTAATAGTTACAAACACACTCAAAGCAAAATATGACCACACAGCAATGGTGTATTTGACATGGCTTTTCCCAGATACAAATTACAAACTTCAAAAATATTAAACACAATATAAACCTAAACCCACATTAAACATTTGAAAATCACACTGCAGTGTTTTTTACATAATAAACATCCCTCTTCTTTGGTGTTATGGGAGGAGTTTCAACATTCAACATTCTCCTCAGATCCTCCATCTTCATTTCCCAATGCTTTTCAAAGTAAACATTCATAAACAATGTAGCATTAAGCCCTTGTCTTATAGCCCATAAGAAATGAGTCTCAAAATATAATTTTCTATGCCTACAAAAGAAACAATGAAACATAGTAAACAATTAGTGACATTTAATTCTGCAAAGTCTTACTTTGGCCCAAGTCTTAATGTGCCCAATATTCCCCCCGAAACACACATAGGGAGACCAGTTTGAATTCCTTCAAAAACCTTCACTGCAACTTCCCCAATCATATTTGTATTCATTCCCAAGACCACATGGGTTATATCATGTATTTCTCTGTATCTTCTCATGATATATGCAAGCTCAACATCATCAACAAATTCTACGGGAAGTCTTTCATCAGGGTGGGCTTGCTGCATATAAGTCAATGCATTACAAATGATCTTCAATGAACATGGACATGCAATAATTTCTAGATGCTACCTACATTAGGCTTAAGCCAATCAAAATAAGTCCGGCCAAGTGTTCCTTCTGGTAAATTCTTTAGCTCCTCCAAGTTGATAGTTTTCGAATTGATTATTGGTTTTTCCCTTAGATAGAGATAAATCAAATCATCCCAATACTTTGTGATAAAACACATTTTATGAAAAAGTACTTGAGTATTTGCCTGCCGACTTTATCCTTTTCCATCCTCACCTTCATCCTTTTGAGAGCCCATTCACCAGATGTCTCGCCGAAAGTTGCAAGCATATCTGCCATTGGGATCAAGCCATTTTATTCATTATTTCCATCAAGATGCAAACATGTCTAATATTTACCAAATATTTGGTATAAACAAAGTGAGACTAAATTACAATGTCTACGTGATCTAAGTCAGGAAAATAATATTCAAAGAACCTCCTCTGCTTGGATTCATAATGGTCAACGCTGATGAACCGACAGCCAGCAATAACTTTTGAAAATGATTTGTTGGAATATGACCAGGATAAAGCTCATGAGAAAAAACATCTTGGCTAATAAATCGTGAGAGCTCTTAAAAACAAAGTAATACACTGAATATTGAGTTAATATAAGTGCTGGCGGCAAACAATCAAACCATATATTCCTTTAAAGTTAAAAAGTTTCCTCGCAGTTGGATTCAAAAAACGAAGAGCCATCTCCACCAGAATCAACTAAACAAGCAAGCCGCAAGTCGATAAAAGTTAATCTACATATTACAAGTTAAAGTCTGCGTTATTCTCAATATAAACAGGGGTTTTTATTACTATTCCTAGTGACTAAATAGATTGTTATTTAAATTGTTGATAGTGTTAGTATTCCTATGTTAAAATGTTATTCAAACAAGTTTCAATTTCAGTTTGAATATTATTTAGGTTAAATTTTAAAACTATTCATTAAGTTAAGTGACTAATGTCTGCGACTATTCTGATAGCCACATTTGTACAATAATAAATTATGAATAAAATGAAATAATTCTTCAATTTAAAATTATAGACCAGTGTCATTAACCTGCAGCTAATCATAACTCAGAATGATTCAGTCGCATTTAATTAATTAACCGTTCGGTTTATTGAAATCAGCAAAGATCGACAAAGGGGTCAACAAATTTAATGTAATTTTTGACCCCCATTCTTCCTCCTTGTCAACAATTGTCAAACTTTAAAGACCCCCTATCAAAATTACGTCAAAACACTGACAATCCCCAATAAAAATGCTTTATACAATTTTTAATTTGTACCTTGTAAAACTTTGAATTTGCGACAATTTTATTATAAAAGTAAATAAAATAATTGTTAGACTGAATATTATTGTCAATTTGTTAATGTCAGCTTCTATTATCTTCCCACGGGAAAGTCAAATGTTCCTCTATTATAACAACAAACATAGTATCGGATTCATCATTTCCATCATTTTATTGAACTGGTAAGCCAGACAAAATCAACATCATATTCATCTAACCATTCAGCTCACAAAATATCAGAACATCTTGTGTTCAATAATTGCCATCGGCTCTTTCTGTCGTTTAGCAGCCACTCGAATTGTCTGAAAGTTTTTTGTTGATAAACAAGTTAAGTTGTGCCAATGATCGCATTGTCGGAGCTGTTGAACATGTTTCGTTAACATGACTTGTGTATACAGGGCTGCCGACAGAAATTTCGGGCGCTTAGGCAGTGCTTCGAAGGGATAGAGACCGAGGGCCCATATGTCATGTCATGTCAATTTGGTAATGGAAAAGCCAAAAAAAGTCATGATTGTTAAATTTCAATATTTTAAAACCCGGGCGGACCCCTAAAAATTACCAGGCCCTTTGGCACTTGACCCCCTCAAAGCGGCCATGCTTGTGAAGCAACATTGAGGTTACAGAATTTGCAAATCTGTTCAAGCAATGACTACTGAAAGACTAACAGTAATATGATAAATCCATCTGTTAAAATTTAGATTTTTATCATAAAAATAACTTTTGACGTCAATTAATCTTAAATCCCCCCTTCTCCCTCGTCAATAATTGTCAAACTTTTTGAAACTCCCCCCCCACCATTTTGTTGACATAATTTATGGACGGCCCCAAAGGAGTTAAATAATTCAGCACGCGAATGCATTTATTTGCGATACTTTTCATTTGTCAAATTAGTTTATTATTTACAAGTTGCATAAACTCTATAAACATAATTACTTGATTAGTTGATTAACGTTAAGAAGTGGCTCCTCAGGCTAAAATTAATAATTACTCAATTTAATTATCTAATGTTTATTAAATATTTTAATTTAAATTGTGATTATAAATTAAGAGATTTGTGGCTTTGTCAATTTAATAAGCCGGAAAAGATTTTGGCACTTTATTTAAAAATTTGAAGAGATGTTTACATCAAGGACTATTGTTTGAACATTTTTTGGGTCTAGAATTTCGTTTAAGGGAATATAACTTTAAAATTCTAAAAGTCTCCTAAGATAACCCTTTGTGAGATTTTAGAAAAAATGCCGAAATTAAATGTTGAAAAAGGTCGTGCAATGCTAAACTGGGTGAGTTTGAACAACTTTGTTTTGAAGTTAATCGCTTGCTTAAGCTTAATTTTGTAACAATAAGGCTGGAGCTGTATTAGAAGAAACTGTGTCATCGTTTCAAAGTTTGCGAGATGGTCAAATATTTTGTAGAATGTTGAGTATAGCTCAAAGGTGAGTTTAATTAACATTTTCTGATAATTCAGTGCATTATGTATTTAAGATTAAGATTAAATATCAAGGGTCGAAGAGTCCAACATCTATTATTTACAAAGCTATTTAGGGTAGATTTTCTCAGGGACATATACAATTAAGAATATAACTTTAGGTTAAAAGTTTACACTATTTAATAATATTCTAACACTATCAATAATATTAAATTCAAAGATTTAATGTATTTCACTTGTCTATTGTCGATTAATTTTCACTCTATCTTTCAAACATCTAGAGGCAATTTCGAATTGCTTTATTCTAGGTCACCAGAAGATGATTATGAAGAATATGACATCTCTAAAGCATCACTTGATGAGGCTTACAATATTCTTGAAAGTACTATACATCCTTTAACTTTTTTTCATAAACAATTTTGATGAATTTGCCTTTATTTAATTTAATTGTGACTTTTTTAAAACTTTTATTCTGGATACAATATGATTCATGAGTATTTACTGCAGCAGTGAAATCTTTTTAGTGTTTATGATGTATTTATTTCAATAAACTGTACAGCAAGGATTATACATAAAGCATTTCCTTCTAAGGAAATTATTCTATATTAATTATGATATTGTTATTAAAATAATAATTATAAGGTAATTTTTATTAATTAATTAATAGTTAACTTCATCATTTAAACAGAAATGTTCACAATTGAAGTTATGGAAAAGTTGGATTTAAATCTTGCCCTGAATGGAGATGAAACAGAATTAACGAAGGTGAGGATTTGTCTTCATTTCTAATCTTCAGAAAGCTTCCATGATGATGCATTAATGCTTTCCTATTCTCCATTTTAAGCTTTCTGATATATCAGCATTTTAGTAACATAAGTAAGCTTTTTTGACAAGATTTAAGCTATTCAAAGTTGAAAGCTTTGTCCAAATTAGAATAAGCAACATTAGTTCAATAGACGTCTTCGAGATCAGATAAGTTTGTTAAATGTGTGCTTATGAGAAGATTGTTTTCAGTTTCTCCTATTGGTTCTGGCCGTAGGAGTGAAGTCTCCTCTGAGTCGATGTTTCACAGCCCCATCACTTACTTTGAACACCCACAACCAGAACTTGATACTGTTTGTCATGGGTCATGCTTTCAAGGATTGCAGACATCTCCATGACATGGCAGCAAATTTCTATGATGGCCTCATGCTCGATACAATGGACGGATGTAATTATTTCTACTTTAAAGCATTTGAGGCCATTGCTATAAATATGACCAATAATTTATTGAAGTGCATGTCACGCCTCAAAGAATTGAAAGTCCCATGGATGCTTCAACCCCTGTCACTTCCAAGGTGCTAAGGAAATCCAATTTCACCCCAGGTTGGTTTCAACATTCGAAAGAAATCTGCCCTTGGGAATGATTTATAGGTTCGATTGTTTTCGACCAGGATCCGTTGCCGTTGTTTGCGGCTCGCCACGTGTTAATGACGAGGTGGCAGACGTACCTATCACCACAATGGTAATACAACTCCAAGGAAGGAACTTTTATTTGCCATAGAATACCAAACATAAACATTAGACATTTGGGGTCGGGCTTAAGGAAGCGTACTTACTACAACAGTTTGGTTTTAATTTGTGATTGTAAACCAATCTGTAGTTGATTATCGACTCGAGATTCACAAATATTTGAGATATTGTTTATCGTGCCGAATTGGTATCAAGAGTAAGGGTTTGATAAACGATAGTAGTGAAGTATATTTTATCTGCAACAATTATATAATTATGAACATTCAGTGAGTGCAAAGGCACTCATTTAAATTATTTATTATGTTTACTTGTTTTCTTCACAAGCTGAGGATGAGACATCATAGGATTTGCCAATTTGAACAGAAACTGACAAAGGAAAAGAATTTGAGGAGTGAGATAGAGGCCGAACTTCAGCTCAAAGAAGACTTGATAGATAGCAAAGGTGAATGAAGCATGACATTTGATCTTAAAAGGTGGATTGTTTTGCTAATCAAATGGTTTTTACTTTTCAGCTGAAGTGATCAGTAAATTGGAGGACAAGATCATATTCATGGAGAAAACAGCAAAGGAAATGAAGGAAGATCAAATCTTGTACTTGAGAGAAATGTCAGATCTAAGGAAGGCTCATGAAGAGAAGGTCATGGAATTGAAATGCAGGTTTGTGATCAAGTGATTACTGGAAATGGTGGTTGTATTCCTGCAAGCAATGATAAGGAAACAGTCATACTGTATCATGTTCACCTAGATTTCATTAGGAATAAATGAGTGAGTGCTTACAGTGCCATATACTTGAACTATATAATTGAACTATTCTAAGAAGGTTCAGATTTCCAAGAAAATTTTATGGGCTTGCTGTTAATTTTCAGCTTTTCATAATGTTAATTAAGTGGTGATCGGTTTTGAAAGCAATATGAATGCATTTTGAACCAGTGTTTTGAATTAATAACCTAAAGCCAATCAAGATAATTAATAATTCTTATGCAATGATGATTGCTTGTAATTGAATCAAGAATCTGATCTTTGAAGATTGCCAATATGTTTTTATAGAGATGTGCTTATTATGATGTTGTTTTTTAGCTAAGTAAATATGTGCAGATGTCAACTTAACTTGTTAGAGTTCATGGATTTGTTATTTTATTGGCATTTCATAGTTTAGATTGGCATATATATGTACATAAAATATTGCCACTAACAAACTTGCTCAATCTTCCAGATATGAAAGCATGTTCACAGAACTTGAAGAATTTAAAGCCAGGAATACATTTCTGGAGAAGGAGAATGAAGATGTTTGGAAAGAGGTCCACCAATGGAGGAAACTGCAGGAAACACTGGAGAAGTATAAGGGCATGGAAGAAGTGCTTTCAAGAACAAAATTTGATAATGATGAGCTCAGGGTAAGTTATCGTTGGGATATTTAAGCTTGAGCATCTAATGGATGTGTTTTTTGTTAAATTATTGTTGGTTTGTTAAGATTAAGGAAAAACATTACAAGAGGTGCATGGAAGAACTTCAATTTGAAGTTCAATCTCTGAGTAGTACTTTGGAAAGTGAGAGAGAATGCTACAGGGAGAAAATCAATTCTGTGAAGTCACAGCATGAAAGAAGTTAGTATTATGTTATTCAAATACATCTTTTTCTCTATAATTTGCTTTTGTTACAAATTAGCTGTGACAGAATATTTTATTGGCTGATTTTAGGCTGGCTCCCAGAAAGTGCAGAATGTCTAGGCAACATCATTGAAGAAGACCTGAAAAACAAGATCAATGATCTTCAGAAGCAGTTGGAAGAGAAGGAACTTGCCTCTGAAGAACTGGAAAGAGAGCTATTGATGGCCAATTCTACTTTACATAAGGAAATTAAAAGCTTAGTTTCAGAGAGAACTGGACTGCAAGAGATCAACATCAAATCTGAGGCAAAAATTCAGTTGCTACTTGATGAAGTAAAAGTTACAAATTTGAAAGTAGAAACCTTGGAAAATTCAAATACTTCCCTTGAGTCATGCATTGTGGAGAAGATGGAGTCACTGAACTGTCTTAGAGGTGAAATGGAAAATCTGAAATTTAATCTTCAGAGTAAGTTGGAGAAAATCTTGATGTTAGAAGGAAACATTGAGGAATTGAGAGATGATTTGAAAGCAAGTGAGCAGTCTGCTGAAGACTTGAGACATGCTGAGGCCTTGAAATTAAAGGAGTCACGGGAGTTAGAATCAAAATACAAAGATTTACTCCTGCTGCTGGAAATGGAAAAAACTAAGAACTCTGAGGTTGAGGGAGTTTTGACTTCTTTGAGAAGTGAAAGAGAAACATTGCTGAGTGATGTCAGGGATCTTACTGAGAAATTGAGTTCTCTAGAAAATGTCAAGGAGATGATTAAGGCTGCAAATAATGAGCTTGAATGTCAATTGGTGAATAAAAACGACGTAATCAATTCTTTAGAAGCCAGCTTGACAGAAAGCAATGAAAAGTTTGAGCAGCTGTCAAGAGAGTCATCTCATTCTTTGAAGCAACTTGGCTGTCAAATCCAAAGAAAAGTTCAAGAAATTGATCATATGCAGGGAGAAATTAGCCACTTGGAATCAACTTTGCAGAAAGTCAGCAATGAATTGTCTGAGAAGGATGGACTTCTTAAGAAAAGTGAGACATTAGCTGTAAAACTGGCGAATGAAGTGCAGACGTTTAGGACTGACTTGATGAATTCAGAAAATGCCTTTGCAAGTTTAAGTTCAGAGCATTTAAGTCTCAACAAAGAGGTCACTGAATTGAAATCTCAAAGATTAATTACAGAGAAATCTCACATGGAACTGATCAACAGTCTCAAATTGAAATCAGAGCAAATGGCAGAGTTACAAGAAAGAGTTGTTGACATTGAACAGAAGCATGAAAATGAGAGAGCCTTATTCATTGAAAAGGAAGAACAAATGAAAGATGAATTGCAAAAATCTGCTAAGACTCTTGAAATATTGGGAGAAAAATGTCATCTACTGCTATCTAAAACAACAGAGCAGGGAGATATTATTCAAAAAGTCACTGAGGAACTGAACAATCTCCATGATGCCAAGACTCTAAATGATGATCTGAGTAATAAACTTGATGAAAAAGATCAACAACTGAGGTTATGTTTAGAATTAGAGGCAAATCTTAAAGGTGAGATTCAAAGTCTAAAACAGGAAAATGACATGATGAAATGTCAAATCTCAAACCAAGGTCAAGAATTGAATGATTTTGATCTGCTGAAGAAGGGTTATGAGACAAAGTTGGCAACACTTGAGAACAATTTCAGGTCTCTCCAGAAAAGTTCTGAAGGTGACAAAGACTTTTTGGCCACACAAAGACAGCTAATTCAAAAACTTGAGACCAAAAGCAAGGATGATGACTTGCGAATATTGGAACTCACAAGAAAGATCCAGGAAAATCAAGAGGAAATGAACAAAGAAGCAAAATTTCTGGCTTCCCGATTGAAGGCTGAAGTAGCAGAAAAAGAAAACATGAGACTTGCACTGGAAACTTTAAGTGATGACAACTTGAGGTTACACAATGAGTTTGATAAGATGCAGGCTTCTCATTCCCAAAATGTTTCAACAGTTGAAGTCAGGATCAGAAATGAAGTTGCTCATGAAAGCCAGCAATTGAGGGAGGCACTAAGGGAAAAGGAAGAAGAAATATCTAACTACCACCGGCAGGTTGAAAAGTGTCAGAATGAGGAATTTATTGTTGAACGACTGCAGCAATCAGAGAGTGATAATCAATCATTAAGCCTGTCACTGCAGGATGCTAAAAATGCTCTCCAAGAAAGACAACAGGAACTTGATGAATTGAAAACTGAAAGAGATGCATTGAATGATGAGGTCTCGAGGTTACAGAAAGAGGTGGATGATTTGATGATAGAAGTTCAGAAAAACAACCGCGAAATTAAAAGACTTAACGACGAACTCAGCAGCTCTCAGATTATGGCCAATAGGATGAAATCGAGTGAAGCCGAGATGCAGCAGATCACTTCACTTCTTCAGGACCAGAGAGAGATTCTGTCACTTTCTCGTACATCGTCCAAGACGTGCATCAACAAAGCATGTGTTAAGGTAACAAAAAAAATTCTATCGGGTTTGTTATTGAACTATTATAATATGGTTGTTAATTTAGTTAATAAATTAATGCACAACTTAATTTAGATGTATTTAAGTTCTATAATATGATATTGTTAGATGAGACAGCAACTTGAGAAAGTTCAAAAGTCAGACTCTAGATCAGCTGCAACAGCAGAGAGAGGTTTGTCAGTCGAATTTTTATGCTATCTGCATTAGTTGGCTATAAGATCTTTTATTCCCTCTATTTATATGAGGTTGTTTTGTTTCAAATAAAATGCTTTGCTTTATATTTGCGCTTAATTTGTGATTTGAAAGTGGTATAAGCTTTAGCAAAGCAACTTATTCCACTTTCAAAGTCTAATGCTTGCAGGCATATTCATGTGATGATTAAGTAGAATTAATGGATAGTGCAGGACTTTTCTAAACTATTATGTTAATGGAATTTAAAAGCTAATTAACAATGCCATGTTCATTTGCCAAACATTGTGGTCTTAAGTTCAGTTCTTTTTTCATCATTCTACAGATGAAGATTTCTCCATTTAACTTTATGATCCTTTGATTGTCCTATTCTTTATTCACTAGATCCTCTTTACCTGATTTTCTATCTAATCAGCTTCCCTCCTTCAGGGAAAGCTGAATGTCTGCTCCATTCTCTTTCTCTACTATTTGATATAGCTGTTCCATTCTTTTCTAATGGAAACATTGCTATGGTGATGGTGGGTCTTCTTTGCTAGGGAAGTTCTGATTCCCAATAACAGTTTGATGTCAGTCGAGGTGTCTTTTGACCAATCATGAACCTCTGTTACTCTAGCCTGATTTGCAGATGAACTGGTTCCATCCTCCATGTCTTGAATCCTCTGTAAAATGAGATATCTGCATTACATTATATTTGTGGACATAATGGACATGAATACACGTGATGACATATTACAACAAGCCATATAAATTATGCTTCAGATTTGGAGAACTCATTGGAGTCCAACAGCGAGTTTGACAGGAATGCCTGTCCTTCATTTTGGGGGCAAAATCTTGAAGCTGTTGATGAGGATGAGAATATTCCACCTACTCCATATGAAAGGTTTTCTAAGAAATGACTTATATTTCATCTTTTACATTTAAAGATTATTTTATTATTGGGGTTAGTTAAATAATTTATTTGTTCATTACAAGGAGGCATACTATGGGCAATGCAAGTGAGTGGGGTGCAGCTTTTCCAACTCTTCCTCGATTGAATCTCGAGACTGCGGAGAAGGAAGCGACCATGAACAAGATTCCAAGTTTGTTTCTGCTTGTTTCTCTATGCAGGTTTGTGATCTTAAGCTAATTATTAGTAACTTTTATCCAATAGGAGGACTTGGAATTATGTTAAGAACCGAAGATGAACCCGATCACATTGAATGGGGATTCTTGGAGAAGGCCGCCATGAAGAAATCAACATCTGATACTATGTTCGGTGGAGCAAGAAGAACATCACTCTCTAGTGTTAATTCTAATGTCTCGCTCGAAAATATAAACAGTGTACCTTCAAGGAAATCATCACTAGGAACATCCTCCACCACTTTTTCTTCATTCCATCCTGCAAAACAAGAAGCGTTTGGTCTGCACAGTATTGCCGAGAATGATCAAAGAGTCGAGGAAATCAGAAGGAGAAATACCCTCTGTCTTCCTCATCTCAAGTCTTCTTATGCGTTGGAACAGCTGAAGCAGGTAGTACCCGATGAAGAATTGAAAAAGCCTGTCCTTGTGAAAACTGAGAATCAACAACCTTCAAGATCAAGTGTTTATAACCGGAGGAAGGTGAGTTTTCGAATTTTTGAGAATTTTATTCACATTCATAATTCCATATTCAATTTTTTTTTCTGCTTTACTTTAGTCTCCTCGCAAAAAGTTTTCATTCAGTTCAGCTGTTTCCCCAAGTGCAAGACGAATGAGGTCAAAAGCAGAAGTAAGTATAAAGTTGTTGGTTACTTGCTGCATTAGGAGATGTTTTTTGTTTATTAATCCCACTTTAAAATTTAAATGTTTGCAGACTCCTACCAAAAGATCTCATCGTTTTACTGTCAACTTAACTTCAGATAAGTCTTCACAAAAGTCCGACCAAGATAGTTTAACAAGTTTAACCAGTTGTGAAGAGTCCACTCACAAAAAAGTTTGTTGTCATTTGTGAAATGTGTGCATGTCTGAGGTTTGTAATTTGTAATTCTGGTCTATATGTGAATTCAGACAAAAAGTGTTGCATATAGCATTGGCTTCACTCCCAAGAAGGCTCTGTCAAAACTTGGTTTCAATAGGAAGGTTGGATCATTTTTTGTGCATTTCATATCAATGTGAATTTCACGGATACTGAACTGAATAGTGAGGAGCAGAGGACTAAATTATGTTTTGTTTTGTTTTTTGTCTAGAAGAAGGACGACAAATGAAGAAAGATTTTGCCGCAACGTTTTATTCCTGTCCGTTTTTATGATCACAAACAGCTTTTATGTTGATAACTTGGCTTGCTCTCTTTGTTGACATTAGTTCAATTTTTAATCATCTGCACATTTCCCTCCCTTCATTTGACGTCGAGCGTTCTTGGTGTGTTATTGTTTCTTAACCATTTATATTTTAATTACTTATAGTGAGATCCTTGATATTATTATGCCCCGGCGTTGCTCTCATTGATAAAATATAACGTACGAAATATCCCCATTAGTGGACGAGGCTACATGGGAAAAGTAGTTTTTAGTTTGGGAAGTTTTTGTCTTGCTTAATAAGGGATGGTTTATTTGGGCAGATTTCTCCGGCCTGTTCAAGGTTTGGTACCTTAGCAGATATTCAAATTGAACTAATGTCTCAGATATATGATATGATGAAAAAAATTAGCAAGAAATTGTTGGGTGAATCGAAGGTGAGACCGACTCATTTAAAATAGCAACGTTCTAGTAATGTTGGTCAAATGCAGGTTGAGAAAGAATAAATGCGGATTAACTTCGTCCGTCGCGCTCAGTTCATGTCTGATTTTTAATTATTAATTATTAGTCACTAGTCGATGGAGCAGTACTTCGTCATCTCTCCACAAAAAAATGGCTGGTCTCGGCAGTGCCTGCAGTACAAGGCTAGAACATCTTTGCTGAATCTTTTCGAGTGCCTCAGAGGCAAACCTTTACCAAAGTCATTTTGGTAATTTTCTTCTATCAGAAGTGGAAAATCTGAAAAATAACTTTAAAATAATCTTGGAACTGATCCCATTCTCCTATCATCTATAAATGTTATGAAAAAAAAGTGTCCCCATAGCGAACTAGTTGTTCTGCTGATGATATAAAAACATTAATTGATAACCAATTACTTACCTCTATTGAAAGCCAACTCATAACTAAGAGTCAAAAAAAGACTGAGCAGGAATAGGACGAGCATTTTCAGTAATTCGTGCGCCGATTTCATTTGAAGTCTGCTCTTTTATATTCCTCTAAAATCCTGATTGAATTAGGCGAATGGCCGCTCGCGTTATTCACTGAGGAGAAATTACGCTTAGGATTCGCTGAAAAAATCATTCCAAGTTGGTCAGCATCAGGACGAGGATCGTCGGTTCTGAATTTATTTGACAGTTTAAGTCTTTCAATCCGAATATATATACGATTTTGGAGATCGCTTCGGAAGCAGATCCATAGGCCTTTAATAGTTTTACGTGATTCTTCTTTGTGCGCATCCTCACAGTACACTAATTGTGATTCAAATAAAACACGAAGAATAAATTTCATGGGAATGAGGGTCATTGCTTATGGGCCAATCTAACTAATCTCTACTGAGGAAGGCCCGACGGGCAGACATTACATCAGATTTAGCAACGATTTTTCAACTCTAGAGCTGTCTTTACGGCCAATTTATTCATTTCCAAATTACACTAATATACGATATACACATGACACAGTCCGCAATTAAATTTTTCATGCTTTCTTTAATTTTTTAGACTTTTCTACGACGATATTTTCGCTTGGTCTCTTTTTCTTTTTGAATCCAATCCCTAAAACAGATTACATTACCATACATTAGTGCTGCTTTACAGATTAAACCTGAAGAAAATGCTTAAATACCTAGATCAACAAAGGGAACAGGATTGAGACCAAATGATAAAGCAACTTCGGCCAAATCGATTCTGTGGACATCAAACACCTTCTTGTTGGTTCGAACATTGTAGGCTCGAATGTAAGTCTTGAAGGCCTCTTTTGCAGTCAAATTTAATTTTGGAACTCTTCCAACCAGTTCTTCCATCTAAAAACAATTATGGTTGAACTGAAACTTTTTCAGCCTCAATGAAGCAATTTGAAATTAATAAACTGACCACTGATTGTACATCTGGGAGTTCACTTAATAATGACCATTCCTTAATGGGTATTTTTTCTTTTTTCAGAAAGTTGAGAAATTCTAATTCTTCTGGGGGTAGAAATATGACAGCACGACCTGTGCCATCGTGACCTCTAGCTGTCCTTCCAACCCTGTGTATGTATTCCTAAACCAAAATGTTACAAAAGATCAATATTTAAATGAAACCAAAAATGTTAAAAATCTGACAAACCTTTGGACTGTCAGGAGCATCGTATTGAATGATGAGATCAACGAACTCAAAGTCGACACCACGGCCGAAGACATCCGTGCAGAGCAATGTTGCTTTTTTGGCCTCTCTGAATTCATCCGTTATTCGAGTTCTTTTACTTTGCTTCTGTTGGCCCTAAGAAATTAAATGAAAATATGTTAAGAAATAAATATATTAAAAAATAATTTTAAAAAAATCAAAAATAACAAAAAAATTGCTAAAAATAATCTTACAAATACAATTGTAAATAATAATTTTAATCATATGCAGAATTAGAAATAATTCGATACTTACGTGAACAGACATGACTGGAAAGTTGATGAAAGAGAGAAGTTGGCTGAAGAATTCCACTTCCATGCAGGAGCTGAAAAACACCATGACCTTCTGTGCCGGGTCATTTGTTAGGAAAGCCAACAAAGTTCGGAATTTGTTCTCCATTGAACACTTCAAGTATCCCTTGACATGAAAATACAGGAGTTAAGCATTTAATAAATATTGACAATATTGAAAGAACATTATCCTGACAATGTAAATAAGATCACAAGTAAAATAAATCCTTAATTAATAAATAATTACTACTAACTGATAACACACTAGAGAGAAATATCACCTGGTTGAGGCCATCAACTGTGGCATGTTCCTTTCCGTCATCGACGCCCACATAAATTGGTTCTTCGTTTAGTGAAAGACGTGCAAGGTCCTCTGTTTTCTTTGTTTGTGTTGCAGAGAACAACACTGTCTGTCTTTCCTCTGAAGAAATGTAAATTTTTAAATTAAATAAAATTCAACATACATCACAATTCCAGTAAATATAAACTAACTTGGAAGAATTTCAAGAATTTCATTCAGATCCTTCTCAAAACCATGCTCGAGCATTTTATCAGCTTCGTCAAAAACAAGACATTTCAAATTCTTGTAAAGAAACCCATTGCAGTTCTGGCAAAAAGCAAGGTTAAATAAATTCAAATAACAATAAGCTTAAGATCATCCACTAGAATTGAATCTTGGAACCAACCGTCAGATGATCCAACAATCTTCCAGGTGTGGCAATGAGAATGTTGACTCCATCTTTCAGCATCTTTATCTCTTCCATTTTGTTTGTGCCTCCTATGACCATTCCATAGGTGTAATCATGATATTTAGATAGATCTTCCAGAACTTTGTAGGTTTGAATAGCAAGTTCTCTAGTGGGTGATATTATTATGGCCCCTGTACCTGTTTAGGAAATATTAATATTTATGACAAAAGGCAAATTATGCAAGTAAAAAGAGCTGCTATTTGGTAGTATGCAATGTATGTTAGATCTTAATATTCAAAAATACCCTTTTTGGCCCCAAACCTCTTCTTTAAAATCAACTCAATAACAGGAATGAGAAACGCCAATGTTTTTCCACTCCCTGTCTTTGCAGCTCCCAGTAGATCTCTTAACATGTATAATATTTTATTAGATCAATATTTAGATCATTAATCATAGATCGTCACATTTCAAGATATTAAGAAATAAAAAAGTGTTATTACTTTCCCATAAGGAGATGGGGAATTGAATGAGATTGTATTTCCGTCATTTCTGTGAAACCCTTTTCCTCTATTGCTTTTAGTGTTTTCTCTGACACGTACCCATCCAGATCAGAAAAAGGAACCTTCTTCAATTGGTTGCTGCTTTGATCTGCAATTTTTGGATGATTAACTTAATATTAGAACGAATGACTGATATGTTTAATTAGGGTTCAAAAATTATTGAATTCCTTAAAACTAATGAGACATGCCCATAGGTTTTAGCCATATTTTTTAACGTTCTGTATAAAGTGTACTCAATGGTTTTTATAATATTTTGCATGTGTAGCACTGTGCTTCATCATGCAATTATTTCAGACCTGATGCCATCTTTTTAGCAAAGTTTTCGGATCGCACGAATGTTTACAAATTTACATAACATCCCTTAATCCACTCACAACATGGATACGCTTTGTTTCAGCAAAGGATTGTTAATTTGAAATATTTTATTTATAAATATAATTATATAACTGAAAATATAATTTAAATTAGCGACTAATTTAAACAAAATTGATTTAAAAATTAAAACTGATTTTAAAAAAAATCACTAATAAAATATTTATACAAGAAATTTGTTGCGCAACCTTCACCCCAAAATTTGATTTAAGCCATTAAAAGTGCAATAGTCGCATCTGAATAATCTGTGTTAAGAATATTTGTTGTCATGATGTTTATTGGGGCTCAGCACTATGCAGAAACATTCAGAAACGGTATTTATTCCAGATCATCTGGTGGATCTGGCGACGCACACCAACCAAAGGAACAAGCATTGCCTACCTGCTTTGGTGCCAAGAGTCAGAGCTGCTAACGTTACACCAAATGCAAGTTGCGCGTACTTTTAGCCCGCTCCTCTCAACGTCGCATGACCCAAGCATACAACTGCAACCACATTAAATTTCGTCACCTTTTGGTGTAATGCCCCTTTGTATTTTCCCACTAATCAGCCAATATGATAATTACACACAGCAATCAACTGTCACCTCCAAATAAAAGATAAATGCTAAAGAATATATGCAGAGAATAACTTTTTATTGGAACCAAAAGCAGTTCAGATAGAACATGTGCTTATCCAAAAGAACACATATAAACCAAGAACAAATTTATTGGACACATATATCTTATTTAACTCTTAAAGTTTAATCACCATCATCATAATTAATCAACAACTGTCAAAGTTCACATTTTTACAAAGAGCACTTGGCTTCCTCCACGAAACTTTTAACATCTCAGTAATGTACATGCCTCTCTTCTGGAATTTTGAAAATAAAGTCCATTAACCCAAGGTAAGGAAAATGTAACACAATTATAGCAGCATTCCTTAGCACAACAAAATAGTTAAAATTACCAAGCATGATTTGCCTTCAATTATGATAATCCCAACTAACCCAAGTTTTGCCATTTTGTAATCAGTCTCCCTTCTTTGGAGAATTAACTGCAACATAATGGTACAAAACCACCAGAAGAAAGAGGGACACACCAAGTATGTTTGCAAAAATTGCAAGCTGGATATCAGTAATCATCTTACTTTCCTATCTGGAACAAAATAATTTAAGAAGTCTGAATCTTACTAAAGGTAAGGTAAAACAACAGTTAGTATATACAATATCAAGACGCTAAAATAATTGGAGGCTAGGTTAAACTCCATCTCTAAATGAAGTAAAGTGTATGTAGGTTTATTTGTGACGATCAAAATACTATACTTGACGGAAGTTAAAGACAATGTTTGATAATATAAATATTCCCTGCCACATGTCAATCATTTATTACCTATTGGTCTTTGCTACATTCATGAATAGTACTGTAATTAACATAGCTCATAGTAAAAGTGCATTTTGATTCCTTCCGCGCTGTTAGGCAAAAGTTAATGATAAAAAATCCTGCATAACCCTTTCAAATATTCAAGCATTTAGAAACGTAGACTAACGTTATGCAACGAAGCGAGCCGTAAACCAATAAACAGCACCGTAACAGAATATACGTGTCCGAGGAAATAAACGTTCGTTCGAGATAGTGTTGAGTTGCAGAAGTATATTTTATTTTATTCTAATTTTAACGTATTAATTCTGGCTAAAATTAATTTTTTTAACAATTATTTATGCTATAAAATAAATAATTCAAATAATATAATGTGCACAGATATTATAATTGTCTTTGAATTTACCGATGTTATTCAACTTCGGTGGATTTGTTAATTTAATCATACATTTTCATAATTAACAGCACAAATTATTAAAAATATTCATTCGTGAGAAGTAATAGTGATTTTTGAATCGTGGGTGCGTTTTTAGCCACCAGCCATATCCGTCGCCAGAAAGTCCTCAGGTGCATTACTTCTTTATGCAGAATGCTTTCGCTTTATTTTAATTTTGTGCTAATTATTGTTTATAGCAATTTGAACAAATGTTCATATCTCAAGAAGGCGCAAGAAAGTATCTCTTAATAATATATTAATTAATCTTAAAAGCATTAATAAACATTTTTTTTTAGTCTTAACGCAGTCAGAAATAACGCAGTATATCTTCGCTTCATCACGAATTTTCATCAATTGCTCTTAATTTTCATAAATATATATTTTTTTATTTATTAGTTCATGCCATTTAGATTTTACTGTTTTACAATATAAATCTAATTATATATTTTGACTTTTACAAGATTAACCTAGGACTCGAGACAAATTTTGTAATTTTATAGCATCATTCATGAACTTTTTAGTCCTCCTAAAAGAGACGAGAATGAATTTTACATTTAATAAACTTTGATATTCAGATTCTTTGTTACTTTTTGCGGCAGCTGCTTTGACTTAGATAATATAACATAACGAAAACGCTTGCGAACTTGGGACTAACTGTGCAGTACAAGCTATAAAACTTGAGATGAATTGTGGAGGCTGTTATGCCAATTTCAATGAGACCTTTAAGTATGTTTTTATGAATGACATTAATATAAGGTTTTGAATAATATGTTTTTCTTTTAAGAAAATTGTTAAAATTTATTTTTTAACCAAATCATCTGATTATGCAATAGACTCAAATAATATACACTCATGTGCTTTATTGATTAGACTCCGTTTTATCGATAGCACTTGATGGGCCACGAACGTGAAATTGTATCTAATTAGCATGTATTAATTTGATCACGTAACCAAATTTGTAAGACGAAAGATTAAGTGTAGAATGTTTAGGGTGGGATGTCATGATGCTCGCAGGGTTATCAAAACAATTGAGTGAACAACTCTCCACAACATTTGCTCAAATCTCATAGAAGTTATGTGCTTCTACCCAGATGTCCATTGTGCAGTCCAAAATGACAATGCTTTAATATTAAATGCTGACTGTAAACATCTCATAAGTTTGAATGTATAAAAATGAAACTTTTTGGTGAATGTTCGCCTGAATGATGTTATGTGATTTATAAATCTGTACATCTTCCATCATGTTCATTATATTATCATTCAATAACTTTCAGCTCCATGCTTATAATAGGAAAAACTGGGATGAAAATGTATTGCTTAAAGACATTTCAAGTTTATTATGAAAATGGTAATTATGAGTTTATGTAACATTGAGTTTCTAGTTATTAAAGAAAACTATATTCATATCATAATAATAATATCATAATTCATATCACCATAACAATGATTATCAGTAACAATTTTATATGTAAATCATTTAAATATTAGTTTAAAACATGTGTTCTCTTTCAAGCCTTGGCAAATGTGTATCTCGTTGAACGTGTGAATAGAAGGGGTCTCTTGGCTGTTGTGTTCAGCACATCTCCACATTGCCTCAAGTTCATCATGGCAGAAACATGTGAAGAGTTGCATATCAAGTGCTATCCTGATGAAATTTTGGCACTCAAAGTCAACAAAAAAGTCTGTGTTCTTTTGTTATTATGATATATTTTTCATTTAATTTATTCTCAAATGGATTACTGATTCAACTTTCTTTGACTAACTGATACTACGTAGACATAAATATTATTTTATATATAAATTATGAGTAATGTTGTTGTGACATTATGATGCATTCATAATCTATCTTGTGCACATTTGCAAAAAATATATTTTTATAAGTCAGTAAAGTCGAGAATATTTCCAAGGTCTTGGCAGTGTGTTTGAGTGGAAGCATATATGTTCATTCAACCTCAAATCTGGAATTATTACATACTGTGGACACTCTTCCAGCCAGCTACAGTGGAATATGTGCAATATCTGAAAATGTTAACCTCGGTAAATGTTACCTGGCATACCCCTGCAGTGAGAACGTCGGACATGTTCTTTTGATGGAAATTTTTAACAAGGTTTGCCGTTTTGGCTTTCTGAATTCTTTTCAATTATTTTTACATATAAAATTGATCATGAACTGATGAATCATTTTGCATCATCAGTGTGACATCATTAGGGTAGCAGCCCACAACAACAACTTGGCAACGATCGCTATGAATTCTCAGCAGACGATGATAGCGACCGCGTCCATAAAGGTGAGGGAATTGCACCGTGTCGGTGAAACGACGAATTTAACACGTGACGACTTACTTTCCAGGGCACCGTCGTTCGCGTGATATCCATTCCCGTGGGACGAAGATTGTACGAGTTTCGAAGAGGACTTACAAGGTAGAAAAGAAATTTCTAATTATCCTGAAATATGACTCATCCCGTTGAATTATTTATAGGTCGGCGCGAGTGTATTCGCTTTCGTTCAGCTCAGACTCCACGTTATTATGCTGTTCGAGCAGCACCGGAACCATACACATCTTCAAACTCCACCCACTGAGGTATTCAATTTATTTTTGAAATTATATTTTCAATTAGGGAATATCGTTTGTGGGGTGTCTATGGGTGACATGCACTGAATTAAGTGACCAATTAAGTTCTTGCTTCAGAACTGAAGGAGATGGATGGGTGTCCTCAATAAGCTCGATATTCCAACCACTGAATTATTTCTGGCAAAGAGATACCGATGTCACCACCAAGTCAGCGCTACAATTGTTTATCCACTTAATTTTACAACTTACAAATCTTAAATCTTACAAATGATATGTTTTCAGCTTGGATAGCGATGATGAGGAAGAGACCCAAACGTGGTCGAGTTATGCCGGCAGTTTGGCGGCTTCCACGGCCGTTTACGTCCCGCAACAAATTTGCGAAATCCTCGGTCAAAATCGATCGTTCGCCAAGGCCAGGCTCCCCCGTAGTAGTCTCATGAACATCAGCATTGTTAAGATGTATGTGGTTTTAGTTTATTTTCGAGCAGACAGTGGGATTTTGATGCATTATTAAGCTTTATTTCAGAACCGACTCGACAGTGCACGTGTACTCTGTGTGTGAGGATGGATACTTGTACTGCTTTTCCTTGGATATCCACAAAGGAGGGGAATGTATCATGGAGAACCAATGCAGGTTAAAACTATTTTCTAAGTAATTGATGCAATCGATTTGTATATGTTGTCGCCAAATACATTTAATGAAATGCTCCTCATTAACTTTTTTGATTCTCTGGCGATCAGGAAAAGTTAAATTTGAATTCTCGACATCTTTGCAGAACTACAGAGTTTGGGAAGGGCCTCTACTTCATTGAAAGTCATAATTGTTCACACTGTCAACAGGATGCACTAAGAAATGGTTTAGGTAGCATTCAAGAAAAAATTTCCACAGTCAAAGGTCATAAACAAAATTTATCTGAAGATACTTCTAATTCGTTGTTAAGTTGACATTATTAATGAAATAAATTAAAATTAACCATTAAAAACCTTTCTAATTTTTGAGGAATGTTAATTCACTTCCTGAGTGTCCATATTTGTGGATGTTGACAATTAACAAATGCTCCAAAGTATTTCTTTACATTTGGAGCAAATAAATTTGGAAATGAAACTCTTTCCAGTTGATAAACCATTATGAAGCTTTTAACAGCATCAAAAACGCTGCCTCTAATATCTCATACATTAACAACTTCAAAAATTGATGATTGGAAGAACTTGTATTTATGTGTCAAAGAAGTCAAGTTTTGTTTTGTGATAACATATATTTCTATCTAAATTCTGTAAAATCATGAAGATACAAATTGGATGAAAATTAGATTGAATTGGATCGATGCCACGCTTGATGGACTCCAAAGCCGCAGATACAACCTTCTAAATGATGCAATATATTCTCAGGCATTCATTCAATAAAAATAGTTAATGAATTGCGTTTTCAGGACACGTGATCAGATCATTTTAGTCAGATGCCAAATGAAAAATATCAAATTAGTATGCTTCGTAACTGCAAACATTTCCATACGAAATGAGTCGGCTAGCCAGCTCAAAGCGAAAACAGAGGAACTAAAAATCAACTCCGAAAGTTTGGGAGGTGACGGAAAACATTTGTCGTCTTCAGTGGAGACCTCCCTCTGCCAAGGGTAGAAGTTCAATTGTCTTTGGGTCGGTGACTTTAGCAGCCTTTATGAGCCCCTTCTCAATGGCTTCGACAAGTTTGAATTGGTGCCTGCTGGTGCGGTCCACGTACGTGCCCTCTTCGGGGTTCAACAGGCCGAGTTCAACTGCCCTCTTGAAGTTCAGCCACTGACCTGACCTTGTGTCAAGGGCACTATACACAGCATATGAAATAACTTCTTGTTCCTTGCTGAATTGAGAATTAGTAATGTGGTTATGTTAAATTGTTGGCATATGTTGTTATTCAAATTTGATATCAACAGTTAAATTTATTGAACTTCGTTGACTTCTTAACCTTTGTTCCTCTTTCACTTCTTCTGCAAAATCGACGATCAAAAGATTTTTCTCGAGTGCTTCTTCAAAAGTCATTTGACTTTTAGTTTTTGGGTTCCTGTAGACGTTTTGTTTCTGGTCAATAACTCCTTTCTTAACAGCTTCATCAAGGTTCATCTGAGATCTGTTCTCAGGGTCTACAACCAGTTTGATGGTGTATGGTCTTGTTTCCATGTAGCTCTTGATGGTGATGAAGCCTGTGGAAGTAATTTGAGTGACCCTGTTGTTATCTCAAATGTTCTGCTCCTTCTAATTGATGTTGTGATGGATGTGCAAAGGAATGTGAATAAGCACTGCTTTAAAATTCGAGGAATGACTCATGAGTGATTCATGCAAGCCAACTTTTTGGGTTGCAGATTGTATTTAAATTGGATTTCTTGCCAATAAATTATGTGATAAATTATGTTAGTTAGTGGGATGAAAGTTTTACCAACCAAAGTCATTCTTCTTCTCCTGTGAGACCTGTCTCTTTGTGAACTCAACCTTGATGAGACTCTCATTCATAGCCTCAGGAATTGGAATCTGCTGGAAGACTTCACCTCCTCCGACATACTTTCCTTCCTTCTGGTTGATGATGCCGAGATTAATAGCCTCATCCAGGGAGATGATTTCTTTGTTCTTGGGGTTCACAACACCTGGAAATTATTGGAAGTAATTATTTTAAGTTTTTCTTTGCTATAAAGAAATCAATTGGATTTTACAGTTCCTCCAAATTATTTTATTAATATTGCCAGAAATTTATTATTAATAATATTATTATTGCGATTGTTGTCCTAATATTTATTTGTTTAAAAACCATGAACGTGAACTATTATAATTTTAATTATCACTAAAACACTTAAAAGACCAATTAATTAAATTGTTAAAATTGAGGAATTCACCAGTGATGATGAAGGTCTGTTTCTCTTCTTGTTCAGAGGTGGTGAGATGAGATGCTTCAGTTGTTTCTTTGGCTCTCGTGAGTTTGTAAACCTCTTCAATGGCATACACGGCTTCAAACTCTTGGTCTTCCTCAAACTTTTCCACAGCTCTGCACCTGCATGAGATGAGTAATGGAGGTTTACAAACTCAAGTTAACATTAATTTATAGTGGTTTAAGAAGACTTAATGTCTTTGTGATAAACCACTGTTATTTGATTTTTTGACGAAAAATTTTATTGTTTTACTACAATTAATCAACATTTTGCCTTTTTGACACCTTCGACTTACACGTTGTTGACTTTTTGAGCCCAGAATCTGTTCTTATCACTCCAGCTATCCTGAGAAAGTAATGAATGAATGCAGAATGTAAGTAATGTTATGAATGAGCAACAATCTATTAGTACTGATAATTATCAATTCTAAGCAATATTTGTTTTGGAATTTTTTAATTTATTTGTTTTTTAATTTATTTGGAAATGGAATATTAATAGAAATGCACCTGGAATAATTTCAGAAGATCCTGAATGAGATCGGGGTTCTTCACCAACATCCTGCGGAGTAATTCTGGTGGAGAGAGTTGACTTTATTACCATGTTTATCATGTTATCATTTTATCGTTGTTATGTTAACATATTATCAAAATATTTATTCTTTATAATTATGTTATAATATTTAATGCAATGGGTGAATGAACTTCTAACCTTTGTTTTCTGGAAGGATCCTTTCTCCATTAAGATTCTTGTTGAGAAGTTCCTTGAGTTTTTCCACTCGATCCTTCATTCCAGGTTGCTGAGCACACCACGATGGACCAAACATCTCCTCCAACACTTTGATGATGGCAAGAATCCTTTCCACTTTGTCATGTGGCATGGACATCCAGGATTGTTCCTGGATGAGTTCATTTTTATTTTCATTATAATTTATTTGTTATTTAATTAAATTAGAACTCGTAACTAATACTTTAAGCAATCTGTTTAAATAATGAATTAATGAATGTTTATTCATTGGCAACAACAACTTACGTTGAATCCTTCGCAACCTTCAAGGAGACTGCAGACAAGATTTATGAGAGCCTTTCTGGCCAGTCCTCTCAAAACTGTCCACAACTCTCCATAAGTGTCGATGAGTCTGCAACGACAAATCACCATGAATTCTCAACATTTTATGCAACAATTCAAGAGGTTGACGATAAGCTCGTTTAAAAGCACATCAACAATTCACCAACTTTTTTGAAACAATTCAAGAGCTCATTTACAGCACATAGAATAATCTTTTTACACCCGAGGCTAAAATCACGGGAAGTGTGTTTCTACGATGAAATCGATGGTTTTGAGACTCAACATTTATTTGACCTTGACGCGAACAACATCTGAACATTTGCTGTTCGGAAAAATTCTTAATTGAACGGGGAATGATGAGTTGTCGCGCTAATGATGATCTATTATTGCGCAAAGTCCTTAAAAGTCTGTTACTGCAAGCTTTAACCCAATCATTATCAAGCGCCATGAAAATCATCATCATCATCATCATCATCGTCGTCATCATTACCTTGCAACTTCCGACAAAGCCTCGGGTTCTGGTCCCAAAATAGCCAACAGTGACGAAGGCACGTAAAACTCATCCCCGTGTTGAGTTCGCACCTGTCGAAAGTTGAAGAATTTGACATTCGATAGTTTTGAGCCACACGTGCACGACACTCTCACAACAAACACTGCACACAACAATAACATTCAACCTTCCACATGTTGTCATTTGAGTTATCCAACAACGTGAGGTCTTCATCCTCTTTCACGTCTCCCTGAAATGAAAAACATTGATCTTTCAGGTCAAAGTTCAAAAGTCATTCATAGATAAGAATTTCTTGTTTGTAGTTTCAATGTTCATCTGACAGGTGTGCACACACCTTAACGATCACCTACCCACAACAAATACCCGTTCTGGGACCTGTAATACTCACCTGTGCGTTTTTGTAGTCGTGGAGGCACCTGATTGGTCGAGAATCCTTATGAACTTGCGTCCTCAATTTGATTGGAACCAGAGTTTCGGCCTTGCCCTTCAACTCCATCAATTTCAGCCTCCAATAAGACAGCGTTTTGCACAGTTCCTGGATATATATATATATATGTCATCATCGCCACGTAGTCAAGGTCATCATCATCATCACCACTACAAACTACATGCATCTCCAGTGACATGTTTGACATGCTTACTACCAAGTTGTATGTCAACACATTAGCATCTCCTTCCTGGTATAANCCACTACAATCACCATCATCATCATCATCACCACCACCATCATCATCATCATCATCACACCACCATCATCATCATCACCACCATCACCACCACCACCACCACCATCATCATCATCATCATCATCATCATCATCAGATATACTGCAATTGTCATCAAAAAGTCATCAAGGAATGCAGTAGTACGTCCGTCGTACTTTTGCATTTTCCAGGAAGTTGTTGAGTTCTTGTTCTCCAAAATGCTTTGAAGTTTGAGCATCTGCGAGGTACTGCCCACGCTTGGTGAGGTCGTTCTTCATCCAATTCGTGCACTCCAGGCATTCCACGTAGAACTGAAAAAGTGCATCTGGTTTTCATCACCCTCCTCCTCATCATCATCATCAATGCTATTTATATCGCTGCAACCTTCACCTTGTCAATAACATCATCATCACCATCATTTCACTGAATCGATAGAAAAATATTGTTTTCGCGAGCATGGTTGCTCTGGTAAAAGTCTCATCACCGTAATCATCACCACAACACTATCATCAACATCGTCGTCGTTATTCACCCATTACGAACCTGATGATAATCTGCGGAATGCTTGAGGTGTATTCCTGCGCATTTGTGAAGAACCTCCACGAACTTCCAACTCTGCTTCTCCTCCAAGATACGACACTTCAATTGTTGTAATTAACATAAATTAACATGAATTATTATTATTATTAACGGTGTTGGTGATATTCTTTTTCTTATGATTGTTCATATTCTCATTCTTGTTGTTGTTGTTGTTGTGAGTTGATGCTGTTTAAATCTATTTGAAAATCAATTAATAACTTTCAAACTCCACAGAATTCAATTAATACGTTACACGTAAATATGTTTTTTATTTATAAAAATATAGTTTGATATTGAAGTTATTGATTGGGCGAACGTTTTAAATTTGCAACATTTCATAGAGTTTATCACCTGTGGATGACAGGTACTTGTATTCTTGGCCCTCCTTTCAACAAGATCGCATGAAAGCTTGGCCAGTTGTGTAACGAGGCTCTAGAAATGTGCATGGTAATGAGTGGATGAACGGACGAATGGATGAAAGAAGGATGAAAAGTTGAAGATAGGTTTATGAATGCGTGGATGGATGGATGGATGGATGGATGGATGGATGGATGGATGGATGGATGGATGGATGGATGGATTGAAACCGATGCCTAATTGTTGTTATATTCTTATAAATGATTAAATGATTNGATGGATAGATGGATGGATGGAGGAATGGATGAAGGGATGAATGGATGGATGGATGGATGGATGGATGGATGGATGGATGGATGGATGGATGGATGGAAGAAAACATCCAGGTACGAAATGAAAGTTTAAAAGTGAATTGGACTTTCCAATTATTTCATTTTACCTCATAAAAATCCTGTGCAGGTGACGTGATCTCAACGTTCATTGATTTCTTGTTGCAATGTTGTTCCGTCTAAATATTGGACGCAATTTAAGTGGTTTAATAAATAAATTATCAGTTATTCAGGCCGAACATTCATCGACTCGACTCAATGAAGAATGCTATTTAAGATAAATAGTTTTACGAAGTTCTTGTCTACTCATGGCGATTTAAGATGCTCGCACAGGCCACAAAAGAACAATTAATTACAAATATTCCACTTCATCAGCTCCATTGTTCGTCAACATTCGACAGATTATTGGATGAATACAAACTTCAACATTGAACACGCATTCCTCCAAAGTTGTCTGACTGCTTATGTAAGTGGTTCAGTGGTGAATTTTTATTGACAACAAGTGATGATGATGATGATGATGATGATGACGATGATGATGATGATGATGATGATGATGATGATGATGATGATGATGATGCTGTTGTTGTCGATCAAATTTATAATTTCTAGAATGTTGTTGAATGTGTTTGACTTGCCAATTATTTCATCATCATCATCGTCATCGTCATCGTCATCATCATCATTATCATTATTATTATCATTATTATTATTATTATTATTATTATTATTTTATTTAAACCATTTATTCAACAGTCAATTGAATCAAATGGCAGAAATTGATAATAATTCTTATAACTTAAAAGTGAACTTAACAGACATAACATTCAATAAGACAAACATGATCTTGCAACACATCACCAGCAATTACATACAAAGAAGTAAATTTATTTTTTACGTCGATAACCATTAATTCAATGCTAAACGAACTCACCTTGACCTTCGCTGTGGAACTACTTCCGTTCAAGTGGTTCTGAAAAGTTGGAGTCAAAAGATGATGCAGGAGGTTGATTGGAAGGAATGTAAAATATGGAAAGCTACCTGATGATAGTTGTTCCCGTTGAGATGCTTCATTGAGTCCATCTTGATAATTCAATTAACTTTTTATGATTAACTAATATTATTATTATTATCGATTAGTTAATTATTAAACTGATATTTTATTGCTTTCTAAAGAGAATTATGAAATTTATCTTCCGAAGTAAAGTTGCTCGCAGGCCTGTGGAGTTGTTGTGATGTCTGCTGGGGAGCTTTTATACTGTGGTCAAGTTCCTAAACCAAGCACGCGGATGCAAGTATTCAGTGGACTGCAACTCCAAGGCGCTCTAAGGCTATTTTTAGATTACATCAATTACCGACCACCCACTCAGCCAACCAACCAGGCCTCACCCCCCATTTCCACCTCCGAATTACGAATGTCAAACATGACTCATGCGTCACCTAGCGAGAGATTTTCACGCCTCGTTAGCATGCCTATGACGTGACTGACGTCTTTCATGGTAGACTTTCAAGCTTCGAAAGAGTTAAACTCGGTGCACTCGGATGACCTCACATAGAGAGTTGCAATCTTTACTCGGCTTCACTCATTTGCACTCCTAATCTATTTGTCGAGTGAATAAGTGTCATTGTATCATCACCGTTATCATCATCAGTCATTATTGCCATTATTATCGGAGTAATACCCCATACCACCATGATCAATATAAGTCATCATCGTCGTCGTCGTCGTCGTCGTCATCATCATCATCACCATCACCACCATCATCATCATCATCATGATCATCGCTGTCACGAATTACAGCATGATCATTAAGTCGTAAGCTTTTCCTGTTTTTCACTGACGTCATCTGGCATACTATCATCGTCATCATCGTAATAATAATAATAATAATAATAATAATAATAATAATAATAATAACCATCATCATCATCAGCAGCAGCAGCAACAGCAATAACAACAACAACTTCAAAACGCCCATGACTCAACATTCCAAAGATGAATTCCAGAATGCACTCATTACTCGAGAAGTCCACCCCTCCCCTCCCCCAAATAATAATTATAATTAGCTCACCAAACTGTTTTACACCCGGCAGCAATCAAGCAAGCGATTATAATATGTCATTAATAACTCTAATTACAATCTGATTTCAACAACCATTTCGTCAGGTTGTTGAAGTGGTAATATGAGCGTCAGAGATATTCCTTTTATCGAAAGGTGTCTGTTTATCTTTCTCATGGTCGTGCATCTCGCATTTGCATACAAAAGTTCGACTGGAAAACGGATCGAGCCATCTCATTATCCCATAAAAATGCCTCAACAAGGAATGTTCTCGTCCAGGTCAAACATTTCCATGATTTTCACGAAATCAAATCAACATCTCCTACGATGAAACGACCGAACGAGCAACCAGATCGAACTTTAAAGGCTGCCTTCATTATTTGAGAGTAAAGAATTCTTTCAATCGAATAAGATAAACAAATTGACACATTGCTTGGAGATGTTCGAGGGCAAATGTTTAACTTCGGTCGAGTTAATTGCACAATAAATGACAGTTAAACACATTAGATGCATGCTTATCACGCTTCGTGTTCTTAGATAATTAATTAATTCCATTATTTATTAATAGACTCACTACGATAATATTTAAAGATAATTCGAGACAAATCTTTGGTAAATAATTTTATCGATATACAGCAGTTTGTTGATTTAATATTTAAATAAACAATTATTTTATATTTACATTTTAATTAAAAATTTAAAAAAAGACATTGTATCCACTCAAATTCTAGATAATTATTTGTAAAACAGACGCAACAGCTTATAACTGGCAAGGATTGCGACTCACTTTTGAAACTCCCTTGTCCACGGTCGGATTGGTGCCTGTTTGAACCATCGAGAGCCTCTCAGATGAAGGGTAGTAATACCGAATAAACCAGCGCTAGAGTTTACACAGGAATATATAGGACACTTTCAACGAAGAATTAGGTTGAGAATCATGTCGGGCATCAAAGATGCTATTTTAGACCGAGTGTAGGATTTTGTCGACGAGTTGTTTGCTAATGTGCGACCATTTTGACGTCAGTAATGACTCGGTCGCTTCTGATGAGATTTGTGGGAGCATTTTAAAAGTGGATTATTGAAATCACTTGAAAAATGTTCTCATCCAGGCAACTGTGAGACACTCGAGAGTCTTGAGAAGACATGTTTCCTAAGATTCCTTCACATCGTCAGACAATGGCGTCATTAAAATATTTGTCTCAATCAGCCATTGGTTCATCAAGATATTTAAGCTGTCTCATTCATCAGTATCTCACATTCTCTTTGATTGTTCTTAGCCAAATATGCATCGTTCAGTTTAAAGTCGGGCTTTATTATTTCGCAAATGGTTCCTCAAATGAAGCCTAGTCTTAAAAATGTCATTGGTCCAAATTCTAACACGTCTCACCGTTAATGTGCTTTTAGTAATTGCTTCTTGCGCTGTGTTCTTCGAACTTTTGCTTCACTGGTTATTATTTTTAGCGAGATTTTTCAAGACTTCGAGGCAAACATGAGTTAAAAATATATCAAAAAATCACAAGCGTTTCACAAGGTAGGAAACCTACCACTTTGAGAATGTTAAGCTCAAAATACGTAAAAATGTCACTGCATCTATCGATAAAGAGTTAAAATTGTTGAAAAATATTTCGGAACAATAATCCATGATATGCGCGTTCAGATGATATGGTTACTGAGAACGGCAAACCTTCAAATGAGTTGCAAATGCTTCATCACCTATGATTTTCTGATCACTGAACACACATTGAAAGAAATCGATACTCAACATCTACTTGGAAACTATTAATTCTTCTACTAAACACATCATTTTGACAAAAATAGACGACATTTTTTAATATTAAAAAAAAATCTGTCAAACATCCGTCAAAGCAGAATTATGGAGACTCAATCCAAGGTATGAAGATGATTTGAACGGCTCAACTCTTCTGCTTTGGTACAAGGATTCCATCGACCATGAGAACCATCGATTCATCGCTTCCAACGACCAACTTGCACTTGTGGAGGGACTGCTTCTCTTCCAGTTCGATGAGGAACTCCACGATCATGCCCAGTGGCTTCTCTTCTCTGATCTGAAGGAGCAGATTTTAAAATGAAGATTCTGAAATTAATCACCACAGTGTTTCAAACAGTCGTTTGTTTGAAGTTGATGCAATGACTAGCATTGAAACGAATATATTGTTATTTGTGAGATCAAAAATTAAGTTCGATGAATTAATCGAAAAATACGTTTTGTTAAAATTTGGTTGTGATCAGTTATTGTAATTTTATAAATGACCGACTTTGCTTATTCCACGTGACAAGGTTGTAATAATTAATAACAAATAATAAAAATATAATAAACTAAATTTAAAACAAAATAATTTTATTAAATTTCAATAATCCATTTCAAATCAAGTGATTTTTGCAACATCTTCAAAACTCTGCAGACACAAGAATACAGGAAAATCAAAATAGATCTTGTTGGCGGAAGGAGATGGGTAGATTGCAAGAATGATGAATCATTTGAGTAACATGAGAATAATATCGAAGAGAACCAGAAAGATAATTGTTTAATGATGACAATGATGATGAAATGTAACATAAGATCACCATACCTCAGTGGGGAGTACATATCCATTGCACCACACCTCGCCATCTTCCTTGCTGAACATGACTGTTGTTTGCACTCCATTCAACTTCCAGAACCAGACGAGTGTCGATTCATTTGAAACAGGAACACAACTGTCGCAGGATCCAACTTTTTTTGGGAAACTATTCATGCAAAATTGTATTTGTTTGGTTTTTTATAATGCTATTTTGTGTTGCATGCTTGAGTGCTCACAAAACACTGCAACATTTTGTGAAATTCTCATTAAATTAAGAATTATTTTAAAAATAATATTTCATTACGAAATCCATTTCTCCACTCTTGCGTTTTTATTTCCGATGCTCAATTTTATTTCCATCTTTTCAACCGCATTGACCAAGAACCTAATGAATATTAATAAATGGATCCAGGCATCCTTCAACTGAGTAATTAATAAACCGCTGAATATTAATGTGAAATAATATTGAAGGCAATCTGCTAGAACTTTTCATTCCTTAATTTCTCAAAAAGCGTGCTTACATGATTTGTTTTTTCCGACTAAGAAAGGAAGTGCAGAAACGGAATAAAACGTATTTCATAATTATTCCGTAACGGATTTTATACCCAGCTTCCCCTTTAATGGGAGCATTTTCAATGGAACATATGCAGCTTAACATAATAAAACTCGGACTCATTATCGTCATCACTAATGTGAAGTCTTTGGTCAAGCAATGGCTTTCTAATGACTTGCTATTTTCTTTGCTGAAGTTATTGTTGAGTCAGATAGCTGCTTTGTCCAGACGTTAAGTACCAAGTATTTCTGAGATGATTTATGCCTTTAAATATTTTTGATAATCTTTCTTATGCTTCTCCACAACCAAACATTACAACGCATCAAGAGGCTTATGTCATTTTGTTGGCAATTATTTACCGCTGTCGGCAAAAGTAGTGAGAAAGAATTTTTTTGAAATAATATATGAAAGTTTTATTGGCAATCAGAAAAAGTAAAAGATTTTTTGCAAAAATCTTCATCCATCTTAAAGTGAATTTTTATTTATAATAATTTTAATTCTAAACTGTTTAACGCTGAAATAAATAACAATATTAAAATACAATATATAAATTATACTGAATCATGTCTCAAGGTGGTTCGAGTCAGAAAAATAAGACCACGCCAACAGCAAATGGCGTCTTGACACGCCGGGGATGTTTCAAAATAGAGGCATCGATATTTCAATCGCATCGTTCGTTGAATAGAAGACACTCTATTCTGTGTTTCTTTTAGTAATTTTATATTTAATTATAATATATTATTATAATTATAATAAAATAATATTTATAAATCGATGGGGGATTTTGGTAAAGAAGCGATAGGATTGGGTTCATTGTATTTATGAGCGAAACATCTGTGTTGCAATCAATATGTCGAAACAAATTATATAACAAAGAACAAAGATAATCATTTAGAAGGAATACTGAATCATTCAAGGTTACATTAATTTTCCACTGAAGTGTAAGCAAAATGGGAAGAAGTATCCATGGAGATGGAATGCAGTAAAGAATTGAGAGTAATTGCAGAGTTCACCAACTAATCATCCACTCAAAAGAGTATGATAAGAATTAATTACGTGAAATAATTACTCCTTATTTTTGACTGAATTTGGCTCATAACATGTTTTGTAAGCTCGATTCATGGATTAAAACAAGAACAGAACAAGTTCTCCATAACATCGGGACTCGCCATCTCGACTGGGTGAAACATGTTCGGGATTTTGGTGGTTACGATCGGTGGTCGGTTGGACTTAAAAGATCGGGTCGATAAAATAGCCCATAGCGCCCCACTAAACCAACTTGTTCATCAAATCTTTCTCTTCCAAAGACTCATTTCCACTCAAAAAATCTCATCGAACTTAATGCTTTGCTGCTTTCTGGGTAGGTCTGACAACCTCTGTCTGTGTAAATAAATAAAAAAGATAAAAAGTTATTTGTTAGGACCTGATGACTCGTTGCCATTTATTTATTTGATTAAAGTTCTTTGTCTAACCAAGGTTATCGTCATCATAGTTGACGGTTTTAGAATTGTCATCGGGCAAAAATAAACTGTTACCGATTTGATATTTCAGTATTTAAATTGATTTGAATTACATTTTAATTAATTATAATAACATTAACATGGTAATTATTAATTTTCAAAATATTAGAAATAAAAAGGAAAGAATGAGATGCACAAACAATGTAGTTACGCATAAAATGCAGTTAATTCGCTCCATTCCATTCAAAACGACTTTTTTATTTCAAAAAGCTCATTTTCAAGCTATCGATTGACGACCCGAACAACAACAATAACAAGTCATTCCGGAGAGAGCACCTGCACCTTCTCCATGGCAACGACCACCTGTGAGTGCATCCAGGTTGGTTTTTCCAGCGCCGCTCTTGCAATGTTTTATGGACTGACATGTTCATTGTTTGCCATGTATTTGGAATACATTTTCATTCATTATCTTTTTATTCATTATTCTTTATATTTATATTTTTATTTTTAATTATTGTTTATACGCTCCTAGCCAATCTGCCATTCTAATGAGTTGGTTGATTTTAGCTCTAAATTTTAATCTGAACGTTCATCGCGACAATTTTAAATGATTTTAAAATATAAACATTTATAATCTCGAAATTTCGCATTTAAGTTATTTCTTAATTTTCCGTTCAAGTATCAAAACATCAAAGATTCATGAATATATTTGAATACATTCACTAAAAAGGTTACAACATGTTAAAAAATAACTAGAAACTGATTATTACAAATTGATAAAACGTCATTAATAAAACTATTCCCATGCAATTACTGTTAATAAAAATATTAAACTTTTTGTAAATTATTTAGTTGTTTTTCCAAATTATAGTACAAATTTAAAATGAAATCAATTCACGAAGAAAGTAATCAATTAATTACAACCCACTCCTTCAATTTCTTCTTCTTTTCCAACTTTTTAGCTTGCCTCAGCCTAGTCACGGCATTCAGAAGGACGGACATTTTACCAATTATTATGATACTTATTATTTTATTAACAATTAACTATTATTATTAATTTAATAGTTATTTATTTGTGGTTAATAAATTGATTATGCTAACAGATGCGACCGAACGAGGTTGTGATGAGAATAGTTTTAAACATTTTCCGAATGCGCAAGAGGCTGCCTTGGATGAATCTATAAAGCCCAGGAACAACTACAACAACAGCATCAACAACAACAATAGCAACAATAATAACATCGTCCCTTCTCTCGACAGAATCGATGTCGTTGATAGCGGTTTGCAAACAGCTCTGCGCATGTTATCGACCGACAAGATCAACAATATTTTTCGATTGTTACCATACGACAACAACAACTGTATGAGTTTCGTTCAAAGAAAATCATTTGCCTGTAAGGTAAATTGCAAACCCTTTGTAAACTCGTGTAATTTGCGATATTATTTTAAAACCAATTCAAAATTTAGTATTTCAAACAGTCTCAGGGCAAGTCCATCCTCTGGCTTGCATGACGAATTTCTCGTTAGTTCTGAAATGAACAGGAGCACAATCTCCGATGTTTTTATCGTCCGATGGATCGATAACTTTATCGATTCTGTACTTTCCGAGTTCCATCCAGTTTGACAGTGGAGTGATGACGACGTTGATAGTGTCCATGCAATTTACCACTGCCCTCAGACTGGAGTCTTTCATTCCAGTCACACGTATCAGGATGTAGATGTGGCCCTGTCATGTTACGTGAGAGATCAATCTCAAAACATATTTACGCACAACAAATCGATATCGGGTAGAAAATAACGCTGACACAATGTTCTCAATCGATTTTTATAAGCATGAAAGAAATTTGCACTAACACAAGTGTACTCTGAGTACTGAACGGGCAGAAGGGTGAGGGACACTGTTGCATTGATGCAGACGTTTCCGATGATCTTCTCCATGTACGAAAGTCTCTTGTTCTGGAAGTAATCTCTGTAACCTTCGCTGCATTTCTTCCTGATGATGCTATCCAGTGGATGAATCGTGCAGAACGTCGTGTTCCAGATGCCGATTTGGAAGGGCAGATCTTGAAGCATACACTTGTTCATTGATACTTTTGAAGTCATTTTCAATCAAATAGACTTTTATGACCTGTTTTTTTAGTGCTAAACATCCCATAATATGCACAGCGAATGGAGTTATTCTTTAATAGAGTCTAAATTGTTTTATTTTGTTACTTGTAAACTTCTGCTCACACAAATCAACCACATTTAAAAACTAAATGCTTCGAGTAAATGTTAGCAGCAGAATTTAAAGCAATTTTGGACAATATGAATTTCATTGACTTAAATTATTACTTACCATTCATCGTAAGTATTATTGAGTTTGAGTTGGTTTGGTCCGATGAGTTGGTATTCAAGTTGTTGTTCGCCAGGGGGGAATTTGGGTCGAACCAAGGTCCAGTACGTATTAAGGAACTACCGTTGCCTTGAAGTTCAATTTATTTTTTTGTATCATGCAGTTGTAATCATAAATGTCCTTATATTATATTGTAATCATTCATTATTGTAAATTGAACAGTATTTTGGAAAATAAACTGAAGGATCTAAAGCAAATTTCTAAAGCAATAATCTAAAAGATCTAAAGCAATAGTAATTATATAACTATTCTGCAATTACTGAAATATAATATTATGTTAGACTAACAATTTTAAAAAATTCACCGTATTTATAGCCACCCAGGTATCCATAACCTGTTGGATTACCTGCACCAATTTGAGGATGCAGGCCAAACCCGTAGACAAAAACAGCGAAGAAATTGTCAGGAATGGAGGAAGTTACGCTGTGGAATCCATGATCAACCTTGAAAAGCATGGCTGTGTACGATTGTGAGTTGTGAGATAGACGGATGGAAACACTATCTGGTGATTGAAAGGAGGTCATTAATAATGATATTAAATAATAAAAAGTTCACATGAATAGACCGGTGAATAAATGAATTAAAATATTTAAGTTACCAGGACCACTGGGCATGGTGGCACCATCGAAAGACGTTTGTCCCACTTTATCAGTCCTCATGACGACAGTAACAAAATTGATGGCTTCTTGAAGTTCAAATCCTCCATCGTTGTTGAGGAGTTTGTACAAGTGGCTCGTGGAAAAGTGGACGTTTTTTGGGTAATGGTCTAAGCTGGGCACTGTCATCATGAGAGGATCCTGACTGGTTCCGTAACCCAAGTTGTCCGTCGTTCGGGGATCTCGTCCGACCCCGTATTGCATGATCATGCATGTTTGGGGCATTCAATGACCGCCCAGGTGGGTCCATACTGGTGTCCTCGCACGAAATATTCGCTGAAGTTGTAAGCATTTATTTTTATTTCGGTGCTCGTGTCGGTTGGAATGCTGGGCGATTGGAGAAAGTGGTTTGTTTCTCTGATTGTCACGTTCTGCGATTCAACCGATATCATCCTGATGATGAACCCTGAGCTCCAAGAAATGCCCTGGAAACTGGTAGCAAAGTGCGTCGTTCCCCATTCCTTGACGGGTACCATTTGTTCGATGATATGATCACAACTGTCTCTTCCGAGTGGGATTTTCGCGCAAATACTTCCCGAAAAAACCGCTATCGGTTTGGAAGAAGAGACTCTGATGCCTGTGATGTCCGTATCCATGCTTCCGTAGAATATTTCGTTGGCATCGAGACTCAAGTGATTGATCTTGTTCCATGTTCCATTTTGATCAATCCTTACTATGTCCAAACATGTGCCATCCGTGATAGATGAGATGGTGAAAAGAGAGGGTAGATTGGCGGTTGTTGAATAGGAAGCCAAGAAATATTCCGTACTCGTGTCGGACAGTGGAAGGGCCAAGTACCCTTCACCAGAGTCTCTGGTGGCCTTATTGGCTTGCACCGATATGGGGCCATCGAGGGAACTGACGATTACGGATGCGTTGTACGTGCCCAAGTTGTTTCCCCCGAGTTCTTCGTCGAATTCCAGTGAGAACGTCTGATTGGTGGAAAAGAGTTTTTTGGTCTCCTTCTTTCCAGATTTCAAATTTTGAATTATAACGGTTGTGTCTATCTCGCCTGATATGAAGATTTCTTGGAAAAATTTGTCTTTCAAGGTGCTTGGGATGGATGGATGGGTGAGGTTGAAGAAGTTCAGGTAGAACAAGTAGCCCTCGTATGCTATGGTTAAATCTCATCATTATCGACACCATTAACACTACTATTATCAACATTGTCATCATCATTATCACTGTCATCATTACCATCACAACCAAACATTGCATGAGGTGAATAAGTTATTAAAAACACGAACTGAAATTGCACATTCAGCGATGTATCACGATGCATTTAAAGCCACCGTTAAAGTTGACTTACCTCTTGTTAGTGTAATGACTGCAAGGAACAAACATTTGTTCAAAAGGTAATTACATTCAAATTATTCAATTATTTCAACAACTTTAATAATTAATTTCAATTTGTTAATTTAAGTATATTTATTAATGAATTATTCATAAATTCAGTTATTCATTTGAAAATTGTCCAAAGAATACATTAACATGCAGCGAATAATAATAAATGAATAATGGACAAGAATAGGTTTGTAATTGTTCAACTTATTTAAAAAAAAACATGTCTACCTGTGGTTAAGATCCAGATTGCAATCAACTTTCTCTGCATGGTTCCAAGGAATCGGTCTTACTGCTCAAACCACTTTTTGTCACGCTTTTGAGCATAACATTGGAACGCCTTTATTTTGAGAGTCCATTGTTCTGCTTGAAAGACCTCGGTAGATTGAGGTTCATTAAGGTGTTGCGTATCAAACTGTATTCTTGTGCTTGCAACACATTCAATGTTTCCAAACGTCATTGTATGCGGAGGTGTACTTTTGTTCAGGTCAATTCGTTCATTCACGAACCAATAAGAGCAGTGTCAATAAATATAATAATAGCAATAATAAAAATAATACAAATCTGCTGAGAACTGCATAATAACAAATGTAATAATAGACAATTATGTCGACGATGAGAAGTATTTTACGTCTGAGAGAGTCTTGAAAGATGATTACATTTTTCAAGTTGAAATAGATCGTTTTCACTTTCAAAGATTGTCTTCCAATTGAGGTTTTGAGCTTCTAAGATTCTTTGAAATTTTCATTTCGTGATGTTATATGCTTCTTTTTGTGTAAAATGTGAAAATTGAGAACGGTTTCCAAACAAATTAAATTATTAAAGAATATTTAATGAGGATTTGACTCATCAAATAATTCTGTACAATTATTGTTATAAATAATTCCATATAATTAATTAATATATTTAATTGATATTAAAACGTAACCATCGGTTTAAAAACAAATACTCTGTTGTTGGAGAGTAGCAGATCTCTTTAGAGCATGTCTTGAAGTTGTATGAAAGCTGTTTGCATGCAACACCCACTCAGGACGTTCACGACTGCTATAAATAACGTTAATAGTTTTAATGTATTCAAAGACTGTGACATTTATTTAAGGATAATGCTTATAAAATGAGAATCTTTAACGTAAAATGAATCTAAATCATTCTAAGTATCTCTAAAGGGTTCAATCCATAAACTGTCGAATTGTAATATCTCGAATGTCGGCCAAACAACTGATGTCATTTATATGACAAAAAGGATTCGAATCCCGTTGTGGCTCCGTCTTCATCATTTAGTTTTGTGGAGGGACGTCATTGGGGGGCATGGGGAACAAGGGACAACAGACAAAGAATGATGTTGCCTCCCTGCCTTTTGGTTAGAAGCAAAAAAAGTCGTCTCTTAAAGTAGTGCGAGGGTTTGCCCCTCTGAAAAATCTGAAATGACGTCCCTGGTTTTGTGATGGACGTTAATCTAATAATCTAGTAAAGCCGAAATCCATGTCATTTGAGTTTCCATCACAAGAACATCTGACAATTCAATAACTTCTATGTTCCTCATCAACATTTGAATTAGTTCACCTGCGATCAAGAAATTATTGATTGAATATTTATTAAGCTAAAAAATATGATGAACGACTGACGATGAATGCATCATTCATCAAGCGGAAGACCCTCAAAAATCATTTGCTGTCCAAGACATTCCTTAATTTTGATTTATTCTTGTGGAAGTGATCAAACTTGTGATCAATTGAAAATAAATGTTTCATATTATAATTTGTTTTAAGCATAATAGATAATTTATAAGTAATACTTGGATAATAGACAGTTAATATATGCTATATATATAAGACTGTGTACTATATATATATATATAATAACTGTTCATATATATATATTTATATATATAAGAACAATTTATTTCTGTTGCGATTATTATGCATAACGTCAGAAGCGTCCTGGTTCCCGGTCAATGGTTATCCTGGAGAGGTGGTCTTAAGCTCCACAGTTGGTTGTGATGTAAACACGCGCTCACATCTTTTATCATTATTTATTTACGAAATAATAAAAAATGGTCGTTATGAATACAGTGGAATGATTAACCTGTTACTCATGAATATATATTTTGAATAACAATTTATTGTCATCGGTGCATGTTAATTAACCCATAAATATTCATGGACACACATCGGACGTGCTCGGAGCTTAAAAGTCGACACTCGTTCGGACTGTTGGTGATCCACGTGTAATTCCAAACAGGAAGAGTCGAGAAGATTTGTGAACATTTACGACTAATTGCAAACAGGTTTTAATGTTTTGGAACATTTGCGAACGATTATGAACGGAAGTGACGTAACAGACCAAAGAAACACATCGTCCGCGATGATTAATTTTCACCCTCATTGGCAGAGGTTTAGTGACGTCATTGGGGGTGTGTCAGGTGGTTTCCTGATATGTTTGGGAGTTACATGACACTCGTTGGATTTGTCGGTTCCCTAGGGAACTCTGCTGTTGTCTACGTCATATGCAGGTTATTATCTTCATTAGATGGATGGATGGATGGATGGATGGATGGATAGATGGATGGTCGTACGGATGGATAATGAAATATTTGAATTATTTGTAGTTAATAAAACTTAATTGCAGTGTAAATGTAATATTGTAACAATTTAATTATACTCATTATTTGAAATAACCGTTATAAAAACCTGTGCATGAATTAGTGAGCAATTAATTGCTTAGTGAATTAATTGTTTTGTTTATAAAATATTTTGATGTTTCTGTTTTAATTAAATATATGTAATTTTAATCGTGTGAATTTCTGAATGGTGTTCCTGAGTGGTTTTCAATCTTCAATCCGAAGAAATTGTTGCCGGGCGAAGATTTTTGAAGTTCTCATGTTCTGCATTTGACGATTTGAATGTTATTTCTAATTTGTCTTCGAAGATCAAATTGAATCGTAAAAGAAATTATATTTATAATAAATATTGATTATGTTGGATAATTGATTAAGTCAATAAATATTATAGCAGCAAGATTTTAGAAACAATTACGACTACAACTTCACACACAGCCACCTAATATTGAATATATTGTATTGTATTGTATTGTTTTAAATATACTCTCAAACAATGGCTTCGTCAGAGTCATTTCACATTTTTCAATTTGTAGTTGAAAAACCTGACAAACTACGTGAAAATTTATTTAGTTCTTTTAGAAACTCTACGTTTCGTGACGTAGTTGGTCGTCATGGGAGCAGGGATGGGCGCGCAAAATATTTTCAAATCAGCAGACGATTTTGTGTCAATTATTGATGTATCAATGATCAACTTACCAGCACCTCCTCCCTGAGGACACCTGCCAATGTTCTGGTGGTCAACCTTGCATTTTGTGACCTTTTCTTCTCCGCTGTAGCCGGCTTCCCCATGACGTCATTGTCCTGCTTCTATGGGAAATGGATGTGGGGTACTTTGGGTGAGTCCGATATCATGTAATCGTTGAGAGTTAAAAGAGTTGATTTTGAAATATTAACTTTCAAATTAACATTCCATTGATTCCATGCATTCCATCAACTCTAAGATGTTTGCGAAATAAATATCATTATAATATAAACATTTATAAATATCATTATAATATAAACAATTATAAATATCATTATAATATAAACATTTATAAATATCATTATAATATAAACAATTATAAATATCATTATAATATAAACATTTATAAATATCATTATAATGTAAACAATTATAAATATCAATATTATTTAAACAATTATAACAGAAAGAGATTTAAGAATTAAATTGATCAATATAATTAAGTCTGTTATCTTTTCCAATGTATTTTGGTTGGTTGAATCTACAACATAAATATCCCAAGAACTCCTCCCAAACGGTGATCGGTAGCGACTTAAAATTTGCAAACGTCATTCTCGATGCTATTCGTAGGTCAACCGTGCTATTTTCAATTTTCAAATTTCAAGTTTTCCAACTTTCACCTTTTCCTAAATCGCATACCAGCTTTAAACTCGAGAGCTACCTGGAGCAAAGACCCTAACAGTCCAAATCATCTTAGTCATGAAACGGACTTTAATCAAATAAATAAATAAAATAATAAATAAGGAGCAAGGACCCAATCGGTCCTGAGGGAAGAAATAAGACTCGAAACAAATCTATCTGAAACGAGTTCCATGCTTAGCAATCCAACGAGTGTGGACATCATTTACAGATGTCAAAATCATCTACTTTAGAAATAATTAATGATTTTATGCATTTTATTTTTCATAACAGTCCTATTATTCTACTAATTCATATCATTTCTTTTACATAACTAACACTAACTAACAAGTCCAAATCACCTCAGTTATGCAAAGGACTTTAATCAAATAAATAAATAAATAAATGAAGAAAGCAAGGAGCAAGTGAGCATGGTTTGAAACTTCGTCCCTCGCGATTGCAGCACGCGTTCGAATCCCGCTGAGGGAGCACCGTCCTAATCGCCCAGTTCTTTGAATTTGTATGTTAGTATTTGTATATTTGTATATTTGTATATTAGTGTTTGACTGGCCAAGCCGGTCTAAAAAGCTAGTATTAATATAATAAAAAAAAAATGTTTTAACGGATTGATACTCCAATAAAAACATTTTTGTGTAACATTTAAAAAAAAATATATAATTTGAATTCATTGAATTCACCTTTCAAGATGTATAGCTGGAAATGTTGATAAATTTCTCAGAAGAGATTAACGACCCATGTTTATCCTTAAATAAAATGTTTCACAAAAGTATTTCTGCTCACAATTGGTGATGAATTGGTGAGGCTTAATCACTTTAAGAACTTTTAGGATAGTCTAATTTTAACAATATTGTTTAAAAATACATTATTATATAATATTAATACATGTATAATGTATTTTAAATTATAAATAAAATGTATTATAAATAACATATATGTATATATTAAACAAATGTATTATAAATAATATATTTTATAATATATTTTTATTTATTATAAAAATGTATTTATAATTTATATAATATATTTATTTTTTATTATTCATTTTAATAATTTATAATTGAAAAGTAATTTTGAATGAATAATAAACAGGAGTAGAAGCAGCTTAAAATTCCTTTAAGATTCAATGAAGCGAGAGATATGAGGTGCATTTCACTTCCTATTTTATGGCTTATTTCCTGCTAATGAGATTTTGAGGCTTTTTGTCAGCAGAAATTGTTAATATTTTAAAGAATTCGTAGCAGTACTTGTTAAATGAGCGTAGTAATAATAATGATGATGATGATGATGATGATGATGATGATGATGATGATGATGATGATAGCAATAATAATAATATTATTAATAATAATAGTGAGTGATTCCCTAAGAGCAGACTTATTATTGTTTTATTCCAGCGTTAACCTTATAAGACGTAATTCATCTGTATTTTTACCATAATTCTGAATTTGTTCGTTTACAACAGTTGTGTGAGTTGAAGAATATCCCTGTTTTTGTCCTCCAAAAATCTGATCTGTGTTTGTAAAGCCCAGTTGACGTTCCATTTGTTCTTTTCATCGTCACGTCTGTGAGACATTGGAATACATTTTAAAGGATTTTCCTGCGAGGAGGCCTTAAAATGGAGCTTTAAAACTCATTGCTCACTTTAGTTATCCAAGAAAAATTGAGAATTTAAAATGTAAAAAAGGTAAAATAAAATTTTTAAAAAAATTTTCAGGCTGCAAGATGTATGCGTTCTTCACTGGTCTGACTGGTTTGGCTTCGATCAACTGCTTGGCTGCCATTTCGGTTGACAGGTACCTTGTGGTTGCTCATCCTCTCTTCATGCTCGATAAGTCCTCCTCTTCTAGAGTCATCGGTAACCTCGTCGTCATTTGGTCCTGGGCGGCTTTGTGGGCCACACCCCCAGTGGTCGGGTGGGGTGACTACATACTCGAAGGATTTGGGGTCAGCTGCACTTTTGATTACCTCAGTCAGACAGCAAGCAACGTCGCTTACAATTACTGTCTGTTTTATTGCGGTTTTGCCATTCCTCTCTTGATCATCATTGTCTCGTACATTGGAATTTTCGTGGAAGTGAAGAGGTGGAGCAACAAAGTGAAGCTTTCCAAAGCATTTACCTCGAGAACTTCCGATGAATCACAGATAGATTCTTCCAAGGGTCGCTTCAGAAAGAAGCAACAGGCTTGGTTGCGTGATGAGAGGCACAAATCAGAAGAATTCGAATTGAAATTTTTAAATAAAAAAAAATTTTTCATTTCAAAAAATTCTCCTCCGCCAAAAGTTTTGATGTCTTTGAGGCAACAGAAGCAAAGGTTAACTTCGCACAAGTCACTTATTTCCAACAATGAATATCGAACCTTGAACCTTCAATCCAGAGCAGGTGGTGATAAGATGGCAAGTTTATTGCAACACAATAGGCGCCAGGAAATGAAAATAACAAAGGTCTTGGCATCGTGCATTGTTTCATTCTGCATCTGTTGGGTACCCTACGCCCTGGTCACACAGTTGGCCATCAATGGTCTTCAGGATTACGTCACACCTCACGTAGCCGAACTCCCTGTTATGTTGGCAAAGTCTTCTTCCATCTGGAACCCCATCATTTACTCCCTCAACCATCCTAGGTACATTCAGGCCCTCAAGTCTAAGGGCGTGTTTGTCAAGTTCAGGAGAGTCATCTCTGGTCAGTGGATGGCCACTTCTGAAGGGCCACTTAAAAGTAGAAGCTCAGTGGTTGCATGAGCAGTCATTTAACAAATTTATTTTGAAACTTGTTCTAACTTCTCTTAATTGTAATTACAACTTTAAATGCTAGTAAACACAATTTCCAAATAAAATATTCTACTTTTTCATAGTTAAACACAAACTGCGTGGGCCCGAAATATTTTGTGATTCAATGTTTTATGGACGAAACCTGTTCTAAAACTTTTTTACGTTGAAAGTTGAAAAGAAGTTTTCTAAAACTTTGTTGAACATTTTGCCAAATTAAAATTAATTGCCACCACATAATTAATTGTTCGCACGATAATTATACAAACATTTAATTATATTTATGATAATTACGATGTTAATTAATCAAATTGTATTTAATAAATAATTTAGCAGCTTAAATGTAGTGCAATGCAGTTGGTGAGAGAGTTTTGGAGAAATTTAAAATTCACGAAACTTAATGAGAAAATAAATTCTTAGAAGACAAAGAAAATAGAAGGATTTACCGCCATTTTGAACTTTCAAGAGGTTGACAACACATTTACAACACATGGTGAGAATACATTTAATATATTGAATGTATTTAATATATTGAATGTATTTAATATATTGAATGTATTTAATATATTGAATGTATTTAATATATTGAATGTATTTAATATATTGAATGT
>MPNW01000141.1:17215-42495 GCA_011800805.1 Hirudo medicinalis | reverse complement strand
TATTGAATGTATTTAATATATTGAATGTATTTAATATATTGAATGTATTTAATATATTGAATGTATTTAATATATTGAATGTATTTAATATATTGAATAATTTTCATATATTGAATGTATTTAATATATTGAATACTTTTCATATATTGAATACTTTTCATACATTTTATATATTGAAAGCATTAATTGGAATTAAAATATTATTTATTTTGAAGTGCAAGTTGTCAACAAGATAATTGAATTCAAATGGAAATACGATGTCATTTGAAACCGTGAAATTTTGAGAACAATTTAGCGACGAAACAAAACATCAAAGCGTTTGATTTCTCAGACGGTTTCGGAATTGAACTAAATTTAATTACCAGTCAATGTATTTCCAGCAAACAACGACAAAGTTCTCCGCATTCAAAGCTTCAGAACTTTAGAAGGAAAGCAATTAGTGACGACGTATCGCTACATTCACTTGCAACATCAAGCAACAAATTGCTTGTCACATATTTTTGTCCAACTATTTCTTGACAAAATGTTTCTTAATTTCGTCCAGGCTAGGTTTATGACTTCAGCATTGTGACGGCATGAATGGAGTCTGTGGAATAACATTCCAACCGTCCAATGTCATTTGACTGTTAAAGTTGAAATTTAAGCAAGAAGTTATTGAATTAATTAGACAGACTATAAATCTATAATTTAATAACGGAAATAAAAAAAATAATCATAAATCGGAAGTCGACTTTGACTATATTTTACTATACTATATTATAATATTAAGAGGGATTTCCGATTTCACGTTTTTAGTATTTCAGTGTGCAGAATATTTGTCCATAATTGAATAAATAATAAATTTTAGGTGAACAATTTCATTTCTGTCTACATTTTTCTTAGATTTATGGAAACAGAAAGTACGAATTATGATTTTGTCACTTTCTGTTACTTGGCTGAGAATGTATTTGAGGAGTTTAAATCTTTAAAATATAAAACTTTTTGAGAACGAATAAGCAATTACGTCCAATAATTACATTTTAAAATATTTAAAGCCATAATACATACCGAGATACAAGAGCTCATAAAAGAGCATTTAAGCGGTTGGCCACTTCCAATTACTTCTCACGTTTGTGTTAAGTGTTTTTGTGTGACGAGGTGTTACGTGCTGCTTTACATTCGTTTGTAATCACACTTTTTAGACATTTATTCTCCTTTTTAGTTACTTTTTAGTTGTTTAGTTTGTGAATCTAATTCTAATGATGCGTCAAGATTTGTGCTTCATGTCACAGAATTACTGATTGGATTCTCACTCAGCCTCATTTTCCAGCAGTCAAATAAAATACAAATGTACAAATTGCAGTTTTAAATATTGTGGATAAATGTTTATTGATTTTTCAAATTCTAAATTTGATGTAATAGGTACATGGCAATAGACATGATAGAATGCAAGGCAATGATTTCGCAAACATTTGAATGCTTCAAAAAAATTATTATAAATAAATGTAAAAATTTAATTATTAATCGTAATTACAAGGTCAAGCATTTATAAGATATAGAAATTATGAAAAATAGCTTTTAAACCTAACATCTGAAAGTTTTTGTAAGTAATAATAATTAATAATAATAATTGATAATAATAATAATTAATTAATAATAAGTAATAATAATTGATAATTACATGTAATAATATAACAAAAAATTGACACATTGCATAAAACTCACGAAAGCCAGTGACTATTTTAAACCACATCAAAGATGACATAAACTTGACACAAACTTGATCTGTCAAACCAAACTCAATCCTTCCAACAGCCAAAAAAGGTTCTTTTAAGTGCATTTTGAATCAACAACATCAGCATTAACAACTCTTCATGTTGTTTCAATTATTTCACAAATTGTGTGCACAAATTAGCAGGAAACTTTGAAATGGAAGCTCAAAAAATATTTTATATTAAATGAATAAATATTAATATTCTTGTTTAAAAACATTTGATACAAATATTTAGTGATAAACAAGGTACATATGCAAAAAGATAAAGGAAAAACATGAATAATATTTTGTTTGGCTAATTTAATTTCATAATTAATACTTCTGTTGAACAGAATTTTGAACAGAATGAAAGTAGATGTGCAGAAAGAATTGCATGTTTCAAGTCTTTCAGGAAGAACTTCTTCTCAGATTTTGAGTGACAACTGTTGGCAGCACGTCCCTTGTCTCCGCTGGCAAGTACTTCCTGAGACAAGGAAACCTGCAATTCCTCAGTAAAACCTTTCTGTACTTTGGGTGACTGAAGGCGTAAATGATGGGGTTCCATAGGGCCGAGGTCTTGGCAAACATGACTGGAATCTCAGCTGAATAGGGAGTCACCAGACTTTCGAAGCCCCAGATTCCTAACTGAGCCACTGTGGCATAAGGAAGCCAACAGGTGACGAAAGCTAATATGCAGATAGCAAATACTTTCGCTATCTTGATCTCCTGCCGTTCGCGGCTGACGATGTCCGACGTGAGTGACGTAAAATCCTTTCTATGCTTCATCACGACTCTAACGATGCCAATGTATGAACAGATGATGATGAAAACTGGAAGAAGAAAGCAGAGAGAAAAGAGAGCCAAGTTGAATGCGATATTGGAAGGGGTACGAGTGAGGTAGTCGAAGGTGCAACTCACTCCGAAACCTTCCAGAATGTACTCTCCCCATCCTATGATTGGAAACAGGGACCAGAGGAATGCCCAGGACCAGATGATGATCACGTTGAGGAATGACCTTCTGAAGTTGGATTTGTTCAGCATGGACAGAGGCCTCCCTACGACGAGGTACCTGTCCACCGATATCACCGTCAGGCAATTGATGGACGCCAGACCGGTGACTGCTGCTACAAATGAGTAGAGCTGACAACCTGCAACAGGTAGACAAACTAATGGTACCCATCTGAGCAGATAATAAAGGAAGTGAACTGAAACCGCTCAACTTGTGGCTGTAACACAGCACGAATATCGTGCCCAGATATCTTTGAGAAAGTACAATGTGTTGATGTGTTGGAGTACGTTGAAAGTGGGATGATTGTAATATCGTTCAATCGTACATGTAATGCCAACTAACAAGAACATCGGTGGACAGCAAGGTTTCGAACACGACACCTTTCGATACTTTCTTTCGACGAACCAAGCGAGCAATTGCAGAAAAAACGAATTGATGTGCGAAAGTTATTCGCAATTTCAAATAAATTATTTTTATAAATATTAGTTACTGGAAATTTGGTTTAAGTTATTTTTTGTTTTAAATTACAAAACATTAATAATCATGAAGTAATAATAATATCAATATTGATATGTTAACTAATGATTATTTATTGTAATTCCTAAAAGTTACAATTAATCCAATTAATTGACAAATAAAAACAACCTGCATGACCCCAGAACCAAAATCCCTTAAAACAGGCCAAGGCTTGCATAGGGAAGCCAATAAGCATTGAGAAAACCAGGTCACATACTGCCAGATTGATTAGGAGAACATTTGATGGCGTCCTCAATGACGGAGTGCTAATCGGAATTAAATTTAATTCAATCAATCAAGATTAACTTTCAATCGTTTCCTCTAAATATGTTGTCCATGCTCACCTGGAAAAGACCCAAACAACTGCCAGGTTGCCAAGGAAACCGATCAGACCGACGACGGTGAAGAAGGTTCCGATGAAATACAAGAACTCTCGTGGAGCCTTCTCGATCATGTGACCATATTTCCACCAGTGGGGGTGGAATTCTTTCATCCATGAACCGTTGGGTGAAGAGGACGATTCGGTCGTTGAGATGCCCCACGAAGTGGAATTCATTTCTTAAAATCTAATGCTTATTTCAATGTCTACTCTAACAAGTGATAAACCTTTAATAAGTTTAAAAATAGAAATCATTCCCTATTATTGATTTATTCCATTTTTTTTTTAAAGATTGCATTGGGTGTTTAATGAGATTAAATGTTCCATTGCTTTCAGGAAATGTAACCTACTAATGTTCACATTAAGTCCATATCCGGCCTCAAAGATGAAGGATTATAAAATATGATGTAAAAAACGCTCCTATAATTCCAACAATTATACAAATTATATCCGTATATTCTCTGAAATACCATAATAAAAATATAAATAATATAATTATTAATATGTAAAAATGTATAATATATGTATAATATAAATATATGCATTATTACAATAATAATATTATTATTAGAATATTTCAGAGGGTTTGAGATGAGGTTCTCCACGATGGCGTATACAACAAAGTGGATTCCGCTACAGGTGGGAATTGCCATGGGGTGCGCAATCTCCCCGTGTCTCTTTGTGTTGGCGATGCAGGTCCTTCTGAATGCATCAGGGTCTCATAACGACAGGGTGCATATCGGCCGGAAGTTCCACACGTCTTCAATCAAGGCGTTCATGGACGACACCACACTGGTAATGAACCGAAAGCAGCCTTGACAAAATGAACGATCTGCTCGAGTGGTGTAGAATGTTTTTCAAGCCTGCAAAGTCCAGAAGCCTAACACTAACTCGGGGGAAAATTCACAGTGATGTTTTCTTCCTGGTGGCGGGTCAGCGAATCCCGACTGTGCAGGAAGAGCCAGTGAAAAGTCTGGGGAGAGTGTTTGACGAAACCCTCAAGGACAGAAATCAGGAAACCGCTACATGGAAANCTCACGATGGACCTCATTGACAAAGGGTATAGAGTGCACTTCTTTGCCATCGAAGTTGGAGCACGGGGATTGGTGGGTAGGTCCAGTTACACCTTCCTTAGAGAGATTGGCCTACCAGGTAGAGAGACGAACAAAGTTATGGAATGAATGTCGAAGGCTGTCGAAACGGCTTCCCATTGGTTGTGGACAAAACGAGACAGCCAATAGCATGTCTCCATTAAGCAGCCAATGGTAGGAAGCCATTGGTCCTCCTGTCAGGTCGGCGAGAGGTTTCCTCTCAAGTCGGCGCATGCTTGGCCTACATAAATGGCGAAACAAGAGGCCGACTTTCAGTGCGTCAAGGAACGTGGACGAAGAAGGAGGAATGAAGAAGAATTGTTGAGAGAAAGTGGAGAAAGAACAAGTACAAGCCAGCAGAGACACCCGACTGATCACCGGGTGCGGCCCAACCCCAGAAAGCGTCAGGAGATCAGGGCCGAAACGCTTGAAGACGGGTCACTCCTCTGAGGAATCTCTGCTGGAGCTCCGCATTACCGGAGTTTCACATTCTTTTACTAGCTAAGTATTTATTTATTATATATTTATTCTATTTATTATTTATTATGATAATAATATTATTATTAACAATAACTATAACAGTAATAATAATAATAATAATAATAATAATAATAATAACAACTACAAATTTATAAGCGTTATCGAAGTTTATGTCAACTATCTGATCATTACAGGTTTTAAAAAGTCAAAATCAATCCAGGTATCGACAGGTGCATTCTGCTAAAAAAAAACTTATTAAACAAAGAAGAAAGCTAAATTCGGCTTCTTGTTGTCCTTGAAAACCTGTTTACATTCACATTCACGTTCACATTCACGTTCACGTTCACTCATAAACTCTTAAAAGACTTTGGCTAGACTACAACCTTTCACTGAAGTCTCTTTGAAATCAATTATTTTGAAAATATAAAATCAACAAAAAAATATCTTAATAGTTGTCAATAAAATTTAATAACAAGTAATTCCATTTTTTCTATAATCTAAACGTTTGAAGAATGTCTTTTAAGACTTAATAGCTTTGTTTCGCACGCTTGAATGGAATCTAATAGTGTTGTTAGCAGGACTTGTACCTAATGAGGTATATTTTGAAAGATGACTCACATTCCCTTGCGGATGATAAATATATAAATATATATAAATATATGATAAATCCTTCGTTCCCCTTTTATGTCTGTAATATAAAGCAAAATGTTCCTGTGTGTGACTGTGTGTCCCAAACGGTGATCGGTAGCGACTTGAAATTTGCACACGTCATTCTCTACGCCATTCGTAGGTCAACCGTGCTATTTTCAATTTTTCCAATTTTCACCTTTTCCTAAATCGCATGCCAGCTTTAAACTCGAGAGCTACCTGGAGCGAGAAGCTCTCGCATGGTCTAATGTTTAGGACTTCGCCTCTCGATGGCAGCACGGATTCGATTCCCATTACCGGGGCACCGTCCTATTGCCCCAGTTCTTTGAGGGCGAGTGAGTGACTGAGTTTGAAGGAAGTAAATAATAACGGGATGAATAAAATTAATTATAATGGATAAAAAATGAGTTTGAATTTATGACTGGCGAAGCCGGTTTTAAAAAAAGCTGTACTATTTTAAACTTTTTCAACTCACAAGAACTCCTCCCAAATGGTGAACATGACGTTTGCACGTGTCATTCTGTCTGATGTTTCTAGGCAAACTGCGTCTCTTTCAACTTTTTTTCAAATCACAAGAACTCCCAAACGGTGAATAGTAGTGACTTGAAATTTGCGTATGCCATTCTCTACGCCATTCCTTGGTCAACTGTGCTATTTTCAACTTTCAAGTTTTCCAACATTCACTTTTCCTAAATCGCATGACAGCTTTAAACTCGAGAGAAAATATTAATAATTGTTTTATTAACGTCCGTAGCTAGTTAGATGATTAGGACGGTGCTCCCGCACTCGAGAGCTACTGAAAGCAATAAATATTGCGCTCTCGCATGGTTTGAGACTTCGCCTCTCGCGATGGCAGCCCGAGTCCCGCTGCTGGAGCACCGTCTTAATCATCCAGTTCTTTGAGGGGGAGTAGCTGGCTGAATTTATATATGTAGTGTATGGCGAAGTCAGTTTATAAAAGCCAATAAATATATAAAAATATATGATAAATTCCTTTTATTAACTTAGCAATGAAAAGCTGTTTGAAACCCATTTACCTCTCACCAATAACAGATAAATCTTCATTAGAAATGTTGCAGATGGAAAACTGTTTGGAGCGTTAGGCATTTCAGAAGAATTACTGGTGATGTTTTAGGATATTTTTAAGGCTTTAAATACATTTTTAAAACGCATTTCGAATATTGTTATTATAAAAATAATTGCTCTGATATTTTATTCAAACTTGCATATAATTTTAAACTGAGTTGTTGTTTAAATAATTTCAATGTTTGACTTCATGTTGTCAAAATATTTGAATTCATTTAGTAAATATTTCCTTCCGAGTTTCAATGAAAAAAAAACACAAAAAGCATATAATTGAAGATTCTGGAACTTTTAAAATCTTGAAAATATTAATTCTTAGAAACAAGGTCATAGTCGAATATGAACGCAATGACATTTCTGTAGAATATTTACACATTCATTTACGATGTATTTTCAAATAATTCCCAAAATAAACACGCAAGAATATCATGCAAACATGATTTAAATAAAGTGGCAACAATGCTGAAGAGAATTTACCTCCTCGATGACCTCGTTACATCACCTGTATTGCAGGAATGTCCAACCTTGCCTCCTTTTATGTCTGCGCAAGGCGCTCAACAGGTGCGCGGTCATGTGCCCGATTGGGGAAGTGCGCGTTACGTAACGGTGAACATCGATAGTGTCAGACGATTTCACATTGGTATGTGTGACGTCATCAAACCAATCAGCGCCATGTTTTCCTGCTGGTGTTTTTTTTAAAGGGGATTCAGCTTAGACATCGTTATTTATGACATCAACAGGTGCTGTAATGAAGGATGGAAGGATTGAGTGAGTAAATGAATGAATGAATGCAGTGAAAGAAGATAGAGATTTATTATTTGTTATTGTCGTTTATAATTCATCTCCTAATTAAAAATATTGGTGCTAATTTATGTCCGAAGTGAATGATCCAGGTGAGATCAAGAGGCTTCCAGTCAAAAGATGATTTTCGTTGGAATAACAGGAAGTCTTGATGTTGTTGATCGAACATTCGCAGCATCAACACATCAACAAGATCAACACAAACCATCCATCAGATTGTTTATCATTCCTCTGCACCGATTGAAAGGTTGATGTTTGATTGATGTTTTGTCAACCACAACAGAAGCGAAACGAAGTTCGTTTCTATTCAAGACCAACTTCAACTCCTATCTTCAAACAATAATTTAATAATATTTTTAACATTTATTTTTAAATCAATAGCAAAACTTCAAATTCGGCTAAATTTAAAGAAATTATTAATATTGTTTTTAATATCGTATTTGCTCGAAATTGAACCAAAATCAAAACTAACTGCTGATACTAACTGTTTGTTCAAATCAAGCAGGCAAAAAAAAACTTGAAGATAAATAAATCCTGTGATCGTTTCGTGTTAGCACACCACTTACGGAGGTGCCTGTTCGAATTAGCACCACACTCAGGCCGGTTAGGAAGCGGTAACAAGCACTCACGAGATTATGGAAATATTGGAGATTTGTTCCTGTTAGGCGATCTAATGGGCAAATAGCACTAATGCTGGGTCCACTTTATTTTTGGGTTCACGACCTCAAATGGGATTACGTTCAACCAAAGATTGTTATTTCTTTCTATATTTTGAAGTTATGCAATTAATCGAGCCTCCTAAATTTTCAATTGACTTTTAATCGCAATACCTCAACAAATCTGAAAATTGGGTAACTGCCCCAAGAAATGAGCTTATCCTTTGTAACCACTGAAAACAGAATCAAGCTTAAGAAATGGTGCAAGTAAAATTGAAATTATCCACGAATAAACATTTATTTATTTAAATTCAAGACATTCAACGTGGAAATGATGTTGAAAAGTTCCTCCACACTTTCATGCTCCTTTCCATAACAACGGACAAAAATCCCTGAAGCCTTCGTTGCATATTCTTGAGCCTCCTTAAATTTTCCAGCCTGCACGCAGACCTCGGCGTGCTTGCGAAGGTCGTGCGCGTATTCCAAACTATCCTTTCCGTATATTTCTTTGACGATTTTCACACTGCACTGTAGATACATTTCAGCCTTAGAAAAATCTCCTGCGACAGAGAAATCAAATGAATGCTTATTTCCTCTTGACTGACAGTTACAAACAAACCACCTTCAAGGGCATGACATTGAGCAAGAACATCAATCACTTCTGCCAATTTCAAGTTCAGTTTGTGGCAAATCTTTTTTCTCAGCCTATAACAGCTTTCAAATGTTGTCCTAGCATCTGAAAATAAATCAAAATAATGAAACTTACATTCTCTGCATGTTGAATTTTAATTTAGCATTAAAAGTAATAAATTATAAATTTATAAAGTTTTTAATGACATTACAGCGTAAAATATCATCACCATTCCCAAACAAACACAAACTTACTTTTAACCTCTTTCATGTCGAGCAACATCAGACCTTCTTGAAAGAGGTCAAGTGATCTTCCAAATGAATTCTTCGCCTCATCGACCCACTTTGCACTGCAGATGGCACCACATTCAGTGCACTGTGGTAGGTTGTTTACATCCACCTCCAGGCTTTGAACTGTGACCTTACCTTGACACTCTTGACATTTAAAGGCCTTTAACGATATTGAATTAAATTAATAAAAATGTCCTTTTGATTACTAAATAAGCGAGAATATTTTACCGAGGTAAGTCGGTCGAAGTCTGCATCGTTTTCCGACTCGCAAGCAGAGCAACAACAGATGAATCCATACTGTTCTTGAAGCTTTGCCTGCCTCTCCTTTTTAGCCATGTGTTTGCTGTGAGGGCCTGAAAATGAACGAAGAAGTAAGATTAATTCGATACTTTTTTACTTTTAAAAGATTTAAAATCACCGTAGCAATTGAAAATCTCCTGTCCCTCCTCAATCGATGACGTTGCCTTAACGACCAAAAGCTCGCCTTGGAAACTGTAAACACGTCAACAAAATGTAAGAAGTAAGACCAGTCGATCGGACGACTTTCAATAAACCCACGTCGAAGAAATGTTTGGTGAGCAGGAATGATTCATCATGCTTGCCGTCGGATAAATTGCCGTCGCGATCCTAACCTGCTCCTCCGACGCAACACGTCTGCTCAAACTGCTCAGCTGCAGGTCGGTAATGGCGTGAGCGTTGCACACCAACTGGCAAATGTGCCTCAACAAGAGGCCTCCTACGAAATCTCGGACTTCTTCAAAGAACATTGCATTAACATTTGCGTTTACAAACATTTTCGACGACAACATCTTTGTAACCAACCAGATGCTGAACTTTGCTCACAAGAGTTGAAATACTTGCTCGAATCGAGACATCTGAGCAGCAAAGTGGCCGTCTTTGACGTAAAGAGTGAATGTTATAAATAACGGAAATGTTGAGCAGATAAAAATATATATTGTTGTAAAATTAAATAATAAATTGAGTTCAAATAATCATTGTTTTGTAGCACAAAAGATCACCATAGCGTATTGAAACAAGTCTTGTGGATCGATGTTGTGAGTGTTGTGCACGAGGTGATAAACTGCCTCATAATTACAGACGAGCGGAGACTTCTCATCGGGTATGAACGTTGTTTCTCCTGCCAGCTTTTTTCTCAATTCTGAATAAAATCGAGGCAAATATTCAACAATTAAAAAAAATAAGAATATGAAAAAAGAATTTAATATTTGCAACAGAAATTTAAAAAATTTAAACAAAATCACCTAAGAGTTTGGAGAGTTTTGTGGACACAAGAATCCTCAGAGCCAAATGTGCAATTCCAACCTTAATTTAGCAAATAAAACAATTTATAAATTATTTTATGGAGGTAATTAAATTAATTTTAAGCTGACATTTGAACAAAAACAATCCAAAAGAAATATAATTTGGTTTTCAATGGAGCCGACCTCATTTAGAACGTGCATGAGGGGGCATTCAAGATTGTGGTAGGACTCCAAAGCTGCAGAAGAACATTTGGGGCTGCAGAAGTTGATTTCTGCACAAGTCGGACATCTGCAAACAACAACGACTCATCCATTCAATTTCATTTTTTCAATCAATTAATTTTCAACAATTTCATTAAAATTAAAAATCACACTCGCGATGTCACCATAAATCATTAGAAAGTAAATGCTTCAAAACCGACAAAAATTCTTACGGGTAGAAATTCTTCAGCGTCTGCAAGCAGTGGTAACATCTTTGTCGATAGTAAGGGGGCAGCAAGAGTGAGACATAAGGCTTTTCAGCTATCAACACATCACCAGCTTCTAAGTGCTTGTCAGCCTGCAAACGAAATTTGTTAATTAAAAACATTAATTGCTATTGAACTGAAAATAATGAATAGACATCATCACTTCACATCTTTAACCGTTAAAATAATTGATCGTCGAAAACTTACCAACAAATGTCTACCCTTGTCGGCATTGAATCCGAGCTTGATGCGATCGGATGCCTGCTTCAAAATCGGCCCTGCATGACCTTTGACCTTAGGAGGATCAGGAATTGAACTTTCTTTGCTGAATAAGAATTTGATTTATAGAACTAAATTCTTTGCGTTACTAACAATTGAATAATAATAACAACATATTTGTGCTCTCGGATGAAATCTTCTCCAACTTTTCAAGCAGTTTCTTGACTTCATCTCTGGCTTGAACTGCTCAAGGAAAATGAAAATCGTTAAGAATAATCGTTGTAATTGATTCAGATCGTTCTGAAGTTTTCATAAATACAATTTTTCTTATGTTATTCTCATAAATATTCATAAGCAGGTCAATAATTCAATGTTATTGTGCTTATCAAAATGCACTAGTTCCATCATGGCACATAATCAGGTCTGTAAGCCTCAACACGAGAAATTATAGCCTGCTATCGATAAGTGAAAGCTTTCTTGATGGCTCCACCTTGTTTTGCTTCCCCCACTGATGTATCTATATTCTCTTGAGCACATTCGCAGCCTGAGAGAGCAAACATTTCATTTAAAAGTGAACTCAGATTGGAATAGCTGATTAAAATCTACTAACATTTCTTTGCTTCCTTGAAATGTTGCAGATGATACAAGCACTGTCCTTTCCTAATGATGAGTCTGTGCATTGGCTGGTAATTCCTCTTTAGGGCTTCTTCTATATCCATCAAACATGACTTTAAAATAATTTGCTTTGATTACTATAATATTTATATTTCTAAATATAAGTTGATGAACATCATATTTTATGAATTAATATTAATTACATAATTATCATTCAAGATTTTAAAAAATGGATTGTTACATGGATTTTAAAGGTGTCTGTAAAATTCAATTTAATTTGTCTTGAATATGAATGAAATACCTGATATTGAGAGAGGTGGAATAATGTTGCAGATCTATTTGCCAAACACAAAGCATACTCATCATCACCAGTTTGTTGATGACATTGTGGAGCATATGAGATGCCCTGCAAGGCAAACAATGCTTAAGAAATGAATTATTCGTCATGACAATAGCACAACTAATTTTTCAACTACCACATTACACATCAATCATCTAGACAATAATAAATAATAAAGTATGATCATTTTATAGAATGGATTTTGCCACTGAAAGCCCAAACATAAAGGTGTCATATTGCATCAAATATATGAAATGGTTGCTGCCCAGTTCAAATTTGCTTCAAAAGATAGATGAACTCATAACTTTTATCTTAATCTGCTACAATAAATTAAGAAATAATTCATCCAAACAAAAGCAGCTTCATTTACAAACCTCATTATAGCATTGTAGAGCTTCAGCAAACTTTCTTTTACCAAAATATTGGTTGCCTCTAAGTCTGCATGACGTTGCTTTTGCATTTGATTTTTTGCTTCTTGTAAGAGATTTTACATTTGTGAAATTAAAGTAATGCCTACAAATGCAAAATAAATTATATTAAAAAATATTCAGTTTCATGTATTTTGAATCACAGAGCAATACTTTGACAATTAATCAATACCTAAAGTTAGTCAAAAAATAGTAATGCAAAACACCTAAGCCACTTGTTAAATGAGATGAAGCAAGACAACCACTGCTTGCTAAGCCATAACTTTGTGGTGAAGTGGTGCATTTCATCCAACCTTACTCACCCTAAAGTTTCGCAGCTTTCAACTGTACTGATATATTTGGAATGGCTTTCATTACTATTCCAATGCTTTAAGCTATCTGTTTTCATCATTAATTCACAGGCATGATCCAATCTTTTCTGCCACCACCCAACATTTACTTCTTCGGAATCCGCCATGATTTCGAAATTTATGGTTGATTGGCTCACTGATTTAATTATGTCAGACAAGATAATAGTATGAGATTAGTCCATAGCTAAATTAGAGTCATAAAAAAAGATGTGAGTACGAGAGGTAAACATTTGAAAAGAAAACCTTCCTAAAAGTGAAATCTGTAATAATCTTAAATTTAAAATTTTATTAAAACTTTTTCAAATTTATAATACAATTTTAAATGCATTAACTTGTATCATTTGTATTGGTTGAATGTTTTGATGATGAACATCGATAAATTGTTAATCAACCTTGCATTAATTTCTATGTTCCAAGGAATCTTTCTGACACGTAAAACGTATATAGCGCGATTTGTCGTGCTATTCAGAGACGTCTCCCTTTGTAAAAGGAAGCGTTTGACATTTAGCGGAAGGAGAATTAAGCAGCTTGATAGCATGCACTCGCCAACGACTTCAAAAATAGCTTTCTCAATTATTGAATGGGATTTGGCTTGAATCACAACGAAGGAAACAACGAACCAGACACAACCGAAATCAAAGATTTTACATTCCTAATCACCATTCACCAAGGACATTATTTACAAACCACAGCAGCATTATCGCATTGATACTGAGTAATAATGTGTATTATGAACAATATCAGCAACCTCATTCAGCTCCATACCTCACCAGCTGTTAATATATTATCAACCAAACTATAACAACCTGAATGATATTTATTGAAGTGCAAATGTTGTAAAAGTAATAATATGACTGACAACATCAAATGATTAACATTGTCAAAAGTAAATTGTCCATTAAATTCAAAATCTATTTCCAAAATGGTTAATTAAGTTTCAAGTTGACCAAAATATTTTGGAAGCCAAATCAGTGCATGAAAGCCAACATGAAATGGTTGTTGATCAACTGGAACCAAGAATATCTGCAAGAACAACACAAAAGTTAAACGAACGTTCCACATCGGAACGTGAACTTCATCTGTTGTACGGGTGTTGACTTGAACCAGACTTTATGTTCATCTTGATGGAGCTTGTCATCTTGTTGACATTAATGTTTGGCATAACTGCAATGAAAACAATAGTATTTGTAAAACCATCATTTTCTCATGAAACTAATAAAGTGATTTTACAAATTATAAAATAAAGATTAAAAAATTGTCAACCGTGAGATGCTAAAGTAATCCCACCGTTTGACTGGGGCTGCGGAATATTAATTCTTGACTCGGAAACGTGCTGCGATTGGCTGGAGGACTGATTGGCCCTTAAGCCCCTCCCATTGGTAATCGCAGCGACCAGGTTGTATGTATCGTTCGTGCCGGTGACCTGCATCAACATGCCTTTTTGTACTGCAAATGAAGGTTGGAGAATATAAGAATTAACAAATAATAACTTTTAATAATGGTGCAATAATATTTATGATCTATTATAAGTAATGACAGTTCAACAACTGAGTCATCATGTCAAGATTTTCTACTGGGACAAATATTCACTTGACCCTTCCATGGCTAAAATAGGCTGAAGACTTCAAGTTGCCAATCACAAGATCAAGAAGGTGTGAGAGCAACAGAAATCAGGCAGTTGCTCCCCAAACACAAAAAAGGGAACCATAGCAACATGTTTATAAGTCATTCATTTACCTGGATCTCCCTCCAACGTCTCTCTCGAGTTTTTCAAAGTTTCGTGAACAGCAGTGGCCAGTTTATTGAATGTGTTCAGTTGTTTCTGAGGGTATGAATGCATTAACAGATCAGCATCACCACCATTACCATTACCATCATCGTCACCGTCGTCATCATCATCAGCATCATCACAACATCAACTTCAATACCTGGAGATTATCTTGTGAGAGAGAGTTGGACTTGTTCTGAAGTTGAGCAACCCTTTCTTCCACTTCAGGTTCTGGTTTTGTCCTCAAATAGCTTGGCACCACCTCATGGTTACAAAAAGGAACCCTTCCCTCTGTCAGTTGCTGGAAAGTTTTAAATTTTAATTATACTTTATGGAATGCATTAAAAAAATTAATCTTTTATCATTCAATTTTGCTTTCTGCAAGCCTCTCCAACAAAATATTTTAGAATGATGGGTAGCCTGAGGAAATTAGCAATGAAAACAAAAACTGTCCTTTAGAGTCCTCATAAATGATCTACAACTTAAAATTAATTTCTTAAATATGAAATCACAACCTTCAAGTTTGGGTCTTCAACCTGTGCAAGATGAAAGGGCAACAGGACATAGTTTTTAAGGTTGGGCATCTTTTCATTTTTTAAGAACCTGCTCAGTAGTGTTATTTGCCCAGAAATGAGGGAGAAACTGGCCAGCATGGACTTCCTGTGATGGAAAAGGTAACTATCAATTAGGTGTAACAACTCTTAACTTAGGCCAACTCTTTTAAACATCCTGCAAATTATAATACTAGTTGTAAAAAATGTAATGAGATAAATGAAGGTATTATGTTCACCATTCCAGAGTTTGATAATCAGTTTCTAATTTTATGATGAAGGCCTGGATTGACTGCCTCAGGTCATTAATCCTCTGTATGATGGCCTCTACTCCCGCATCCAGTTGTTTTTCCTCGCGAGACTAAATTAAAATTGCTTTGATCAAATACATGCAGTTTCTGTACATCTCAACAAATAAATTTCCGGCAGCATTAAAAACAGAGATTAACAGCAGCTGCGCTTACAACTGACTAAACTGAGTTAAATAGCCGTTGGAAGCAACTAATTGTTAATAAAAATCGGTTCTGGACAAATTTTCAAACTCAAAATTACAAACTACCTGCATTCCTTTAAAAGCCGTTTAAGAAATCCAGCAAGCAAACCGAGCGTCTGCTCATCAACAACTAAACATAAAACATAACGATGAACTCTATACACAACAATAAGAAATGGTTCTGGACATTCTAAATTCTCATAAAATTTCTGTGTTACAAATTTAAAGATAATTTTATTTTAAATTACAAAAAATTTAATTATTCAGCAGACTCAAATTTGATATATTCTTAAGTAAGTAAGTAAGTTGAATGTATTGCTTGTGAAAGCATTGAAGCGTATCAAAGCTTGATCTACCTTGCGTTACGACATACCTTCGTGGAATCGACTGTAAGCTGTTGATTAAAGGTTATATTTAATTGCAGCTTGATTACTAAGATACTTGATACCTGCCTGTATTTTTCATTAACTTTGTCTCGAGTAGGCTAATTGAAGAATAACTTACCGAATTTACTTCCGTAAAACAGTGCCTTAGAATCTTAGAGTATAAACATTCGTAATAAAGGCCGAGTTTAGGCTAATGTTAATGTTTAGCTTGTCCGTTTATTCGGATGGAAAATATATTTATTTTTAAAGATATTGCAAATCAACTTATAATCAGATTTATCGTTGAGTTTGAAATAGTTTAAGAACTTCTGCTCTCAGTTTAAAGTGAGTTGCTTATGCTTGTAGATCAGTCTCAAATCTTTTATGACTTCAACTGATACTGCAAAAAGATCAATCTGATAAAATGCCGTTGTTCGGGCCAAAAAAGAAACCAATTAACGGAGCCGTTCAAAACTCCGATTCTCCAGCAAGTCCTACGGACGACTCTACAAAACCTAAACTTGTCTTTCATTGCCAACTTGCCCAAGGAAGTCCAACGGGAATCATTTCGGGCTTCACAAACGTCAAGGAACTCTACGAGAAAATCGCTGCTTGCTATGACATCCGCTCGTCAGATGTTTGTACATTACATAATAAACATTTTAAAGCAAAACTCATTCCTAATTTTTCCCTTAGATCATTTTCTGTACTTTAAATACTCACAAAATCGTCATGTCTCAACTACTCGGAGGTCAGTTGGGCTTAGAAGATTTTATTTTGCCCACGTGAGAGGACGGCCCAAAGTGGTCGACATCGACAAAACGGAGGAGGCCCTAGGACTTACCATCACAGACAACGGCGCTGGATTAGCCTTTATAAAGGCCATAAAGGTGAGAATATAACGTATTTTCAAATGTCTCACAATTCAAAAATGTTTCCAAATATTTCAGGAGGGTAGTCTGATCAGCAAGATTCCTGGAATAATGGCAGGAGACCACATTGAGAAGATCAACGATAACTCCATGCTCGGTCGGCGTCATTTCGAAGTGGCAAAAACTCTCAAGGAAATTCCATTGAACAGCACTTTTACTCTCAGGCTGGTGGAACCTGAAAAATCTGCATTCGGTATTTTCTGCTCAATTCAGTCAATAGTTTTTATTTAATTTATGCAAGCTTGCACTCAGATGCAGTGAAGGTCGTAATGACGATCAATGTAGACATTGGTCTCAAAGTTCTATTCGGACATATGACGCTACAATCATACTCGGAATCATTATCAATGTTACACACATATGCGTAGAACATGTGTTCTGAATTTCTGTAGATCACGTTATTTCAGGGCGCCGTGCCTGGACGGCAAATTATCGGTTTCGCCCCGATCGCCGAAAACCCCTAGCTAGGCCTCTGCGTTGTTTGATCGTTTTCATTAAATATATTTTAAATTCATAACAAATTGGCGTTGTAAAGCAGATAGAATTCGAATAATTAGACCTTGAAACATCCTACAGGTGACATCCAAATGGGAAAGTCCAAGAAAGGGGGAGGCATTGGATCAGGTAAAGAAACTCTCAGGCTCCGGGCAGGAGGAAATGCTTCAGTGGAAGCCGTAAGAATTATTTGCAATTGTTCATTTATGCTTGCTTTTTAATGATAATTATTGATTTTAAGTTCGATGATGCGACTTCTGCGGCAGTGGAAAAAATCAACAAGATGCTGGAGGGCTTCCTGGGAATAAGCGACGAAGAACTGGGTGAGTTAATGCATTAGTATGATTTTGTGAGTTCATATGAATAGCTTTTGTTGCACATTTGTTGGTAGTTCTTTACTTTTTCTAACTCGAGTGATTTTTTTAGCGTATATGTGTGATCATATTTGCTAGCAATGGTCGATATGATTATTAACATGCACGTATCTTAGAAATACGAAACACCTTTTCAGCTCGTTCCATCTGGGAACTTGGAAACAAAAAAAGCAATCCAAGTGAATTTGTGACCAGCATTGAAGAATCTGATCTGAAAAGTTTCGGATTCACGGAAACATTCATATTCGAGCTTTGGGGAGCCTTAACAGATGCCAAACAAGGAAGACTGAAGAAGATGAGGGACATTAATGAAAAATTCTGATCAACAAAAGTGTCAAACAAGCCATTTCACAATTCTGCAATTTTTGTTTAGAAATTACTCATCTTAGAATTTTATAGATTCGTTTAGTTTAAACATTTATATCAATGTCTTAACAGCAATCAAGTTTTAAGTTGACAAATAAACTAATTAAGGCAAGATCTAAGAAACTTTAAAACGGCTTTTTATTGAAAATGCTGGTGAGTCAACGAGCAGCGTCTTTAACAGATTAATTGATATGCATTTAATTTATGTTAGTTCCGTTAAGTCTTCATTTACCGCTGAACAATGTGGTCTCAGGACTGCAACATCGCAGCAGATTTGATTCTAAATTGTACAACATTGCACATTTCTGATGCCTAAAAAATTATTGTCATTTCATTTCATTACCCAATATCACTCAAGAGTAATCTTTAGCAATGACTCAAACGTCAGCATTATCTCCTCTCAAGCGCCAACCATCCACTTTCACCTTTAAATCTTACTATTACTACGTTACTTTACGAACAAACTAATGTTTCAAGCCAACGAAGTCTTGTCCTTGTCTTCCACACGCCCCGATCTCATGCTGATCGCCATGAAATGCGCTGTTCCAGTCGCCTCCAGGGGCATTCATCATGGAAGAATTTAATCTTTTCAAATGGAACCTCAACATGGAGTGACCAACTCCATGGACGCCGGTTCGGGCAGACCTCAGCCTATTGGAAGCAAACATACTAACAAGCATGCCAATTTCATGGCTCAAACAAAGGGGAGGGGCGCTCCAGGGCCTGCTCACAACATCCCACTACCCACCCACACAGATCCTAAAACGATGCTTTACGAAGTATTTGAAATGATTCAAAGTTCCAGCGATGCAGCCACTCACAAATTTTAATGACATAAAAAACATAAAGTATGCCAATACTCCACAAAACAATGCTGAGACTCCCAACAGATGTGATTACTAAGAACTCGGATCATGGAACACAGAAGCGAAAGAAGTCATCGCACACGTTAAATATTCCAAACATCAGCACTGGAATGCACCAGAGTGAATCATGAAAATATACAAAGGTGAGAAGAACTTCAATTGGATTTTACTGTTTAGTCATGATGTACAAATGAAATCAGATTGCTCGGGACATATCCATCCGTGATCCATTCATACCACTGAAGTCTTCCAATAATGCCTGTTATTAGCAGGATGAAGATCAGTACCACAAACAAATAAATACTGATGTCTCACGGTCGTCTCAAGCACGGGGGCCCTCAGATTCACAAAATAAAGCACGATCGTTCAAACACTCAGTCAGATTACATGCGAAACAATGGAAACAAAACCACATCCCCAACAAAAAATCTCCGTTTACAGTTCATCTTTCTTTGCATCTTCATCCTTCTCGGGTAATTCTACCTCCTCGACTTCCTATAAAAAAATAATCCATTTTATTTTAAAAAATCTATTTAAATGATCATTACAAAAAATAATCCATTTAAATTTCTGAAATTTCAAGATCCACGAACGATCGTTACGAGCAAAGATCACGTCTTATAAGTCTTAAAAAGCGAACAATAAATCGAACCTCCTCCGAGGGACCTGGAGCATCGACGCCACCGGACTCGATGAACTTGCTGAAAGCAGCCAAGGTCCTCTCACCATTGTAGTCAATGACCTGCAATAGGGGCATTTAATATCTTAACTGCATACTAAGTACAATAACTACGTACCACAGATTAGACTAATATTTACAAAACTTATTATACAGGGTTGGTATAATAATTCAACGTCACAAACATAATAAACACAAAAGTACATCATCAAATGATTACGAGGTTCCATAAACGACATAAAAATGAATTTTTTAGGCTTACTTCATCACTGTTCTTAGGGAAGAACTTAAGAGTTGGGAATCCTTGGATTCTAACATCTTCCAGTTCATTGGCAGTGGAATCCATTTTGGCAATAACCAAATCTCCTCTATCCTTGAACTTCTCTGCAAGTTCATCCCAGATTGGTGCAAGTTGTTTGCAGTGGCCACACCATGGGGCATCTAGCAATTACAATAACAACAATGACAGTTGCTCGGTCGTGTCGAAATCGTGAATGTCCCAAAAATGCCTCAACACGAAGGCATCTCATGAGAGGAAGCTTAAATATATACTAACAGAATTCAACAAAGACGTCCTTTGATTTATCCTTGGCGACAGCATCGAAGTTCTTGCCGACGAGCACCTTCACTGGCTTGGCATTCCAATCATCAGGTATATCCTCAGAGTTCAAGTGTGGCTAAATAACAAACCATCAATTTACTTGAAGCTCTATACGAACAAAAGCACTAATTTAAAAAAAAACTCAAAGCAATTACCTTCTTCTTTCCATCAATAACGTCATTGATGAAAGTTCTAAGCAATTCAGGCTCAATTTCACTGGTATCTGGTTTGTACTTCAACATAGCATCATCCTTCATTGAGATGAACCTGATCAAAACACAAACCGACTCAAAATGAGCCTTCTCGAAAACAAATGCCGAATGTTTCAGCTCTCAAAGTATAGGTTCGCACCTGTATGCCGGGCAATCTTCAACCTTCAAATGGAAAAATTCAAGGACTCTGTGGTTCTCCTCCTCATCAGTGTTGATGTAGATGAACAAAACCTGTTTAAACAATATGACAAGACCTTTACAGGTAGATTGAAAAAAATTTACAAAGTCAAGTAAGGAGTAAAACAAATCGTGATATTTGCACAGAGTAGTGAGCGATCAATGTCATTAAGGCATTCATCATTTGTCCAAATCGATAAACCTTCTCGTGAAAGATCATGAAACATTTGCATGAATGATAGCAGGTGTTCCAAATGAGAGCTGTCAAAGCTTTATTGATTGCTAACAGAGACACGTGCAACTAAAAATCATCGACAGTTTGTGAAAACAACCTCCATACTACCCCAGATAACAGACAATCAGTATAATGCACTCACCTTTCCTTTGAATTCAGGAGCAACCTTCTTGAAAACACCCACAACAGTCTCGAACTTCTCCGATTTCTTGCTCACAAAGAGGAGGTTGTGGAATTTGATGTCCCCGCCAAAGATCTTAGGTGCAACCTCTTGAGAAAATTCAATCACAAGTGGGAGTCTATTGGCCTTGATGAATTCTGTGATGGAATCAGCAGTCAAGGATTCTGTCAAATCCACTCTACCTTCATCAAACTGAAATAAAAAGATAATCATAAATAAAAAGCTGGAAAGAATTGAATGATGAGCCTAGGTTGTTATAGATTTTTCTTTTAAATTATTACTTTGAGAGAATGAGTGAAAAGTAAGGTTAAGACAATTACAGCCAGTGGTGATCTTAAAACTGCACTTAATTGCTGTTCGTCAATTGCATGTCTTCCATGCCATGGCCCAAATTAAAGCAATCACATCATTATAAGGATCTCAACAATTACCTTCTTGAACAAGACAACGGTATCTTTCTCAACTTTATATTCGGCGTGAACGACCGGATCCACAGACAGTCCAAACATGATGTCATCAACACCGTACGCAACCTCATTGAGAGCTTTAGCAGCATCAGATTCCTTATCCTACGATAATAAAGAAATTATCATCAATTTAAATCCCTCATCAATGAATATAATAATGCAAATCACAAATAGGGTTACAGCTAAATATAAAAGCACATTTCAGCAATTATATTGATTTAACTTTTGTTGCGATAAGACATCAATCTGATGTGCCATACCTTGAGGAATGCCAGCACAACAACATCGTGTTTTTCCGCGAAGGATTTAGCAGCCTTGACGTCCGAAATGTCCACGACTGCTGGTCCTGTTTTTTTCTTCAACCAGTTAACGATTTCATTGGACGTCCTTCCACCTCCATACTCGGTCGGCTTCCCACTCCTGAAGAACTTAAGTGTCGGATAGCCTTTCACCTTGAATCTCTCGCCCAGCTCGGTTTCCTCGGTTGCATCAATCTTCGCCAGTTTGATTTCTGAATTTTCTTCACTCAGTGCCTTGGCAGCCTTTATATATTCGGGTGCAAGAGCTTTGCAGTGGCCGCACCATGGAGCATCTAGAGACACAAAAAACAAAATAACTATAATTAATTATCAAAGCTCCAACATTCTTTTTTAAATTTCTGTAAAAGGCAATATCTTACAAACTGTACAAAGTAAAGCTCAAGGAAGCATAGGCTTATTGTCTTTGTGTATTCAATATGTGTAGGAAAACGTCCATCAAGTAATCCTAAAATCTCCAATGTCCTACAATTCTTCAGTGCTTCATACTCCAACACAAATATCTCGAGCAGTGGGCACCAAAACACCGACGTTAAATAATATTTGAACACAAATATGACATAAAAGGGTTGCTATGACACACACTAAGGTAGTGTTCGGCAAACAATTTGCACTTACAAAACTCTGCCAAAACATATTGGTGCTTCTCCAAAGCCTTGTCAAAATTGTCCTTTGTCAGCACGAGAACACCTTCGTCCTCCTTGAATTCGTCAGCAAAACCAAACGATAAGGCACAGGAAAGCACAAGAAGCGTTGCAAATCTGATGAACATCTTTGAGCTCAAAGTGGAGAGCATTCAACAAACTATGTTATATGCGGCTGATCACAACGTGGCGAGTGGGGCGCTTCACTGCAGAGCGTAGTTTTTATGTATCACTCCGCACGCGTGTTGAATTCTCATTGGCTTACGTAGTTAAAAAGTAATCATCTAATGACCATTTCTTGTAAACAATAAATTTTTTCTTAATATCCGCTTATCTCTTTTATATATAATATCTCTTTTGATGCGGCAGCAGTTAATTTGAGAATGCAATTTATTTCCGATATCAAGCATCACGACTTCTTATCTGTGAATGTATTGTGTATTTGAAACAATCATTTCTGGAGAGATTTTTGTGAACATTTTTATTTGAATCTGTTTTAAAGTGTTTTAAAAACAAATGTTTGTGTGCATATGCATTTCGACATTTTATTTCATAACCTCGCAACTGACAAATCCAAGTTATTTTCTTGGATGAGCTGATGGTGATCTAATCAAGTAAAATACCCTTCATAAGGAATTGTTAAAAAGGTTTGGAAAGTGCAAATACCTATTTTTTTTACTGATTTTTTAAAAATATGTTAAATATAATTGACATTTCCAAGCTTTTTAGTACTTTCTATTACTCACTTCAAGTGAATGGGCATAAAGAATCCTCTCATTTGATTTAATTTTACTTAGTTTAACCTAAACCTACCTCAAATGGTGACACACTATGCAAACCTTAGAAATGTTTTAGAGGTGTAAAACTTGGCCTCAACAAAAATCTGTTTTAGTAATCTATCATTCAATATATTTCAAGTCATCCAACATTTTATCAGTTACATTCGTCAATTTGCAAGCAAGGCGGTTGAAAATGGTTCAAACCTCACGATAAATTAACCTCAGTCTCAAATTCGTGAGCAGGAAAATTTAAATGTTTGTCACGACTATATTTTAATAATAAATACTTTAGGCGCCTCTGACGCAAATGGAGCATTATAATTTAACTATTATTATTATTATTATTATTATTATTATTATTATTATTATTATTATTATTATTATTATTATTATTATTATTATTATTATTATTGTTGTTGTTGTTGTTGTTGTTGTTGTTGTTGTTATTATTATTATTATTATTATTATTATTATTATTATTAAATATATCTTCGAATATAGCTGATGTTCTGATTGCACCAAAACAATCGATAGATATTCAACAACCAAAGGATAAAAAGCAGATCCCGCTAACCTTTGACTCTTTTTCGAAATGTTCATTAAAGAATAATTTATTTTTGATGGTGGTGATGGTTAATTAAAGTCCATTTCATTATTAGATGATTAGGACGGTAACTTAACTTTGCACGTCACAGTTATATTCGCTAAAAGTGTAGTTATCTGAAGTGGTGGATGATGATGATGATGCTTTTATTAAAGTCCACTTCGTTACTAAACGATTAGGACGAAGTTGTGGAGGGGCAAATCGACTAATATATCTTCCTGATATATAGAGAAAGGTGAGATGGCTCGACAGACAAGTAAGATAGACATAAATATTAGCCGAGTCTAAAATATATCATCCTTGAAAATAGACGTAATATAGGCAGAGCTATTGCAAAGGTTTTCACTTGACACTATATCCAAATGAAATCAGTGTTTTTATAAAAGGTTAAAGATATATAAAAGTTTTATATATCAGTGTTTTTCTTTTCAATGAAGATTAATTAGCATAAGGGGGACACTTGCCCTTCCTACCCCCGTCAGTTTGCGCCTTGATATTCTTCTAAATTCGTATAATTCACAAATAATAATAATTCATAAATAATTTATTGATCATAATACAGCTCAATATTTATTACATATATGTTTCGATAACTAAATTACAAGTATCGTTGCTTTCGTTATGTGTCTTTAATGTTTGAAATTAATTGTTTACATTGTGTAATGTTTATGTACATATAAAAAGATTTGCCCCTCCTACCTCTTAAAGTAACTTTAAAATGCTAAATCAAATAAATGTATAAGCCCGTTTAATTGTCAATTAAATAATAATTGTAAAATCTCAACGAAAATACATTTTAGTCTAAAAACTAAATAATTGGATCATTAATATTAAAATTATTCAAATTACGACAATGATTAAATATGCCCACCTCGACCAAGGTTATCAACTTTGGATTAGTTTTTAGGGTAGCTTTTTATAAGGCACTCCCAAATTGCTCTGCAAGATAGTAATGAGAAACTCCTACCACGAAGCGTACCGACAGGGAATCGTCAGAGGAGTGCCCCCGTCACCGAACGTTTCGGCCCAAACTCCTTACGTTCTCGAGGAGTGGGCCACACCCGTTGATCAGGCGGGTGTCCCTGTCGGTTATTACCCTACTTAAACCATCTACATCCGCATCCATCTACTGCATACATCCACTGCACACATTATATGGTTATCGACTAAAAGACGG
>MPNW01000140.1:223439-234575 GCA_011800805.1 Hirudo medicinalis | reverse complement strand
GAGTGAGTGAGTGAGTGAGTGAGTGAGTGAGTGAGTGAGTGAGTGAGTGAGTGAGTGAGTGAGTGAGTGAGTGAGTGAGTGAGTGAGTGAGTGAGTGAGTGAGTGAGAGAGTGCTCGAGCGTGTGAGTGAATGAATGAATGAATGAATGAGTGAGTGACGTAGTTGAACGATGAAATTGCTACCATTAATTTTAAAAAAATGTTAACTCAGGTACAAATCGAGGAAGCCCAGTTGAAGGGAAGCTGCAGGAGGCCTTGCAATTGAAATTGAAAAACATTATCGGTTAGAATCTCATGATTTCTTCTAAATTTGTTGTCAAATCAGGATTGTAACTTTTAGCGTCGAGCTGAAATTTCAAATCAGAAGTTTAATTCCTCTCTAAATGCAGAATTCCACAAGAATTTTCAATATTTTTCGGGGTTTTTTAAAATTTTAAAGTTGTTAAATGTTTTTGTTTATTAATTATATAATTATTATATTGTTATTGTTTATTAATTACATTATTATTACATTGTTATTGTTTTCTTCTTTTAAGATTTAATTCAATAAACTAAACGATGTTTAAATCAGGTTGTTTAAATAAAAATTAACTACATTTAAACTACTTATTCAAATTATAAAGGCTTCAATTAAATTATGTTTCATAAACATGGAAATAACAAATAAATGTCAACGATTAAATAACAGCCATGGAGTACTTGAACCATGGGTACTTGAACTCAGACCTTAGTACTTGTTCCAATCAGGCATGGGGTACTTGGCACCTGTACTTGTATTCGAGTAGTAATCGATTTCAGGTACTTGTACTTGTACCTTGAGTACTTGTACTTGTACTCGTAAATGGACCTGAGTACTTGGTCCCACGCCTGTTAAAATATAACAAATATCATTGGTGTCCTTATTAACAGTAAACTCATTTTTAAAGCCCACGTCAACGACATCATTCACAAAGCCTTTGTCAGAATAAGTCTAATCCTCAAATGCTTCCGCTCAAGAGAAAAATATTCTGACCAGAGCCTATTGCACCTACGTCCGCCTAATCCTCGAATATTGCTCCCCAGTCTGGAGCCCCCAGAGTATCAGTGAACGCGTCCAAAAATATTACGCAATAGCCATTCCAGGATTGATAACATTGCCTTACAGAAGCAGACCTCAGCAACTCGGACTCAAGACCCTCGAACATCGACGCCTCATCCACGATCTAAGCCTCTGCTTCAAAATAGTTCACAGTTTCGCTCACTGCACCATTCCAGACTTCCCTGATTTCATAACGCCTGATTTCTCGAACACTCAGCCATAAAAATGCTCCACCAACATTTCTTCGTCAACTGAATTGTCAAACCTTTGAGTCCTCTGCCTCCTCAAATCATCAGCTCAACGACCCTAACTCGGTTCCAACCTTGCCTACCTTCCACCGATCCCAACAAACATCTAAAGGATAAATTGAATGAGCTCAATTATTACTCGTCTGCATCTGTCACCTACATAAATTATCACTACAAATTTGTGTCGGTGGTCATTCGTGACCCTTCATTTTGTTGAAATAAATAAAAGGTAAAATACGAATGATATATAATAATGTAATTTAAAAATCAAATAAATAACAACAGAAGGAATGCACAACAGAGACGAAATGGTTGAGCAGTATATGACCAGTAAGGAACTCCTGTGTTCTGAACTGCTGGAGTGCATCTTCAAGCAGGATCCTTCAGAGGTCTTTATAAGCTTCAGTAATTAGTTCATTCGTTCGTTCATTCGTTCGTTCGTTCGTTCATCCATCCATATCTCTCATCGACTCAGTCAAATTGTTCATTAAGCATCCACTACAAATCCAAACTTCATTTTTTTGTTTCAACTTTTTTCAACTGAGCAGGAACAATTACTCAATCTCCAGCACCATTCATTTGCCTCTAAAGAAGAAAATATGGAAAACAATGGAAAAGAGCAAAATATTTTTCAAGAATCCACTCAGCCAATCCAGGTAATTTCCAGGCAGTGACTTCCCAGAATCATCATCATCATCATCATCCGCTCAAAGCCTTGGAAAGTTCTTTTTAATTTCAATTTCCACTTTTTTCGTCATCGATTTGAACTCGGTTGTTGATCTTGGAAGTGGTTTTGTGGCAACCTTTTGATATCTCTCCACCAGGACACGTGGATGTTCGTTAGTGATTGACATTAGCGATGCTCCATGTTCTGTGTCGGTACTTTTGGATATCATCATCGTCATCGTCATCATCATCAACATCGTTATTATTATTATTATTATTATTATTATTATTACTTTTATTATTATTACTATTATTATTATTATTATTATTATTATTATCATCATCGTCATTATTTATGCAAAAGTATGTATTGCAGTTCTTGACTAATGATTGCACCTGCATCCATAAATAGTAAAATGACATCCCTAACACATTGTAACTCAACAGAAAGATAACGCATTCACGCATGTAAACAGCATTACATTACATCACATTACATCACATTACATTACATTACATTACATCACATTACATTACATTACATCACATCACATTGCATCACATTACATTACATCACATTGCATTATATTACATTACATCAAATTACATTACATCACATTACATCACATTACATTACGAACGGCATTCGAACGTCATCGGACTCCATCGCCGACATAACATTGACAAACATTGACAAACAACGCTCGCCTCTATCACCTCGAGCACGTGAAATGGTAGATATTTGGGCACTGATAAGAGATATAAGGTTTCCGAAGACCAGGGTCAAGGGAGGTCCAGTAAATATGCCCCGGGCAGTAATGGTTGAGTAAACAGGGGGGTATGAAATAACGCTCGTGCAAAAGGTGAAGACGAGCGTGGAGGAGTGAGTGCGTAAATGATTTAATGGTCGACCGAATGCACGGGAAGTTTTCGTGAATGAGTGTGCCGAGGGAGGGGACTATGGTCGGATGAGGAGCGGATGAATTTTGATTGGATGGATGGATGGATGGATGGATGGATGGATGGATTGATGGGTGAATGGACGGATAGATGGATGGATGTATGGATGGATGTATGGATGGATGGATGGATGGATTGATGGGTGGATGGATTGATGGGTGGATGGACTGATGGATGGATGGATGGGTGGACGGACGGACGGATGGATGGATGCGATATTTGTATGTGAAAAAGTGAGTTGTTGAATAGAATCCATTTGAGAGTGTTGGAGAATTTGCGAATGGATGGACAAACAATCTTATCAATGGATGGTTGAATGAATGAATGGATGGATGAATGGATGAATGAATGGATGAATGAATGAATGAATGAATGAATGAACGAATGAACGAATGAACGAATGAACGAATGAACGAATGAACGAANTATTGCATTAGTATTATATTATTATAATGTTTTTATATTATTGCATTAGTATTATATTATTATAATGTTTTTATATTATTGCATTAGTATTATATTATTGGAACTTATGTTATTATATTATATTTGATCAAATAAAGTGCCCAATCACTTAAATATTTTGACAAAAATTATTGGTTATTGATATTATTATTATTTTAGATATTTAGTAATTATTATTTGGAAATATCATCACCATCATCATCATGTGACAATTCTTTGTCTGTCAGTTAAGATGACATGTGTATTTATTAATGTTAACGCCTGTAGTTTGCAGCGTTTGTCAAATCAAAATGAAATGAAATATTAATGAACATGAAAGGGCAACACGATAAAATACTGAAAATGCGATGAACAATTGTTGCAAACGGCTGCCATGCTTTCATCCAATCTTTCTCGTGATGCAAAGAATCCGGGAATAAATTGATTGATTGTAAAAATAAATTGATTGATCAACTTCTTTGTTCAGTTTCAGCAGTTTTAGGAACTCTTCAATCTGCAAGTTGTCGAGGTTAGCGATGCATGAGTGATGCATTGATCTCACAAGCACTTAACTTTTCACTTGTGTTCGGATTAATTCGATAGACTAATTCACGACTAATTTAAAATATGACAAAATTTAATTTAAAAATATTTAAAATAATTTTTAAATAATGTTTAAGTATTATTATTAACTTATACATTATCTTAACCTTAACTGGTACATTCAAGCAGATCCAAGCACGTGTATGACATCACAATTATGTCACCAGTTGATGCAACTCCAACGAAATGTCCACCATTTGATGGTGAATGATTGAATTACATTAAATCAGTGAAGTAAATATTTCAGTAAATATTTTTTAACAATGTAATTAATAAATTATTTCGTGAAATCAAGAACAGGAAAACAAAATGTTTCAATTCAAATGCTTAGGATTGCAACTGGCTTTGATAATTTATTCAAGGGCTGTTAACGATTAATGATTTCGATAACAATTAATCGCATAATAATTAATGATTAATTAACCGTTAAAACGATTAAATCGATAACAATCGAATTTAATCTACTGACAAGTAGCGTAGGAACAAAAGATGCCAATTTCGGAAAACAATAGGCATTAAGTTTCCACCAAAACAGAAAATCTCGTGACTCCGGAATTTTTGGTACTTTTGCAAGTCGCCGTCAACAATGGCACTCAGTCATGTCGTCTTCAGACTCAGATTCTAAATCATTACAAGTCAGCATCAGTCGTGGTTTCTTTTGCAGCGGCTCTGACTCTAGGCTTTGACTGTTATCCTCCCCACTTTGTTCACCTGCAACAGTCTGCTCGTTACAATTCTGTTCAACTGCACAACGAATAAACTTCCACAGAGCCTCTCTCGACCCTTCATTTATTTAAAATTCACTCGTAATTGCAATCACATCGGCTCCGTTGACATTCATTTTCAATTCAGAGCTTTTCTCTTGAAACATTCTATTAATAAAACTGTCCGTATTTTGTGTGGTGGCAACCTGCATTCATATTCTGAAATGCGACAAGTATCACCTGTTGAAGACCAGAGTCATTAATAATGGATGTTGGTCGACCACCATTGGTAATCCGAGGGGCAATAATGTTTGTAATATCAGTTTGGAGCTTGGCACTAACTGGCTTGTTGTGCCCCAATACAAATTGGCATAGCGATGTTTGTTTCGAGTTTCCTGCTTGTCCTCCAATACTATTCGATAGCAACTCCATTCAGTTCTATGTTGTTCCAAGTTCTTTGTTGTCGGATGTTTATTCGATGTCGTCGATGTATTCGAGCCACAAAAGACTTTCTGACAGTGAAAACAGTGTGCCTTCCCACCATCAATAACTTTATTCTTATCGACTATTTTAAAACCAAAGTGGTCACAATTTACCATTAAAGGTTTATAATCTTTCATTTAGAGTTGGTCATTTTTGACATTAAAGCATAATATCAAATTCAGTAAGTTTCAGTAAGTAATAAAATAAATGAATCAAAATTTAATCGTAATAAAATAAATTAATCGATAAAAATTCTTGGCGATTAAGCGGAAGATTAATCGTTAATATGGCCAGCCAGAGTTTATTTCTGTTCTATAATTTTTTAATGTTTTATTTGATATTTCAGTGTTCTGAACTTTTGTAATTGCTATAATTAACTTTATAATTAATTAACTTTAAGTTAAGCATCGTGGTTTATTATTATTAAGACTTTACTTGTCTGCTAATCTCAGGTACTTCACACTCGCCAATGTACAGACTTCTACAGGTGATTTTAAACAATGTGATGAATTACGACGTTAATATTGTTATTATTTCTTGTTGACATATTATTATAGCTTGTTATTATAATTTGTTTTTAATTAATGTTAATTCATAAATCACCTGAGAATAAAGGCGCATATAAGTTAAATATTTGTAACGAAAGGTTGCTGATAGAACCCGACAGAAAATTGTCTTTTCGTGAACTCATGAACTCGCGATGTGGGATGGAGGATGCTGATGATTCAGCCCAGGTGGAGTTACCAATGAACTGAAGTTGTTGTTAATAATTGTTAATCAAAATTATTATTATTATTATTATTGTAATTATTATTATTATTCATTATTAGCATCAGTAACCTCATTGTTTATCTTTGTTCTTCAATATTTTTCTTCTCTAAACAAGTACATCAATCTCGAAACACATTCAATCTTTATATCATCTTAGTTAATCGAAAATGAATGTATTTAAATAATAAATATAAGCGACCTTTAGATAATCAAATAATATTTAATATGCATTTAATATTTATTAGAGAATTTATCCTGAATTTCCAACGATGTCCAACGACGGGTTTCGATATGATTTCATCGCAAAAAGTGTCGAAGAAATCCGAAAGAAGAAGCAGGATCTCAACAATCAACTTGTTAGTTGGTCTCAGTAACATGCCAATAATAAGTTATCTTACAATTATCAACTAATTAATGACCTTTTTGGAAGCATTTCTCTCTTGTTTCTTCTGATTTTTGTTTCATTATTTTCAAATAGTTTGTGACATTACTGAGCACGATTGAGCATGTTGCAAGTTTTAAATGACAAAACCTTGAAGTTGATCGATAAAAATGCATTAATAAGCTTGGTCATTAAATTTGTGGCAGAATGTGGATTCTCTTTTGATTGATTTTGATTTGAAATGATTGAAAATCATAAATCCATGTTTTAATTCAAAGTGACTTCCCTGTTTTTGCTTCATGAAGCAGTTGTTGAATATAATTAACTAATTATAGCTGCACTAATTTTAGAAGTTGAATAAATTATTTTAATAAGTGTCATTGTTTGTCAGCAGTGAGGCTTGTAGTGTTGATAGTGATGTTTCATGTGATGATGATGACGACGACGACTATGCCGATGATGATTTGATCAACAGATCGAGGTGGAGCACATGAAATCCGATCTGGAGCGTGAAAGACTGGAATTTTACTCCATGAAGGAGAAATTCATATCATCGAATCAAAAACTCTGCAACCCTTCAACCCAGAGGGGTTTTGATCTTACACCCTTTGAAGACAATTCTATCCCAACTCTTAACCCTGCTTGCAACATCAGTTCACCGAAGAATAATTCAAAATTCGATCAGTTTCCGACGAGCGCCTCTTACCACACTGACAGTTACAAGTCCCCTCTTGATCACGGTCTTCTGAGACTAGGATCAGAGGAGAACTTTAGCGCACCAATCAGAGATTATCAAGAATCAAAGAGCTCCTCAAGGTAGCAATTACTCTGAATTCAAATTTATCATATATTTCAATTTACAAAACAATTACGATTTTATTGAAATTGCGTAGTTAACTGAAGGTAACACGCGGTTAATGAGTAGTTCTTGTTTAAAATTGGTATTACTATCAAAGCTTTTTCGTATGTAAGCGAACATATTAACAGACATTTTTTTAATGTGTGGAAGCTGCATAATAATTAAAAACTAATATAATGAATATTAACATGAATTTCTTCAGATTCAAATGTCAAATGATTAATTATTTCTAATTTAGGCATCAAATAAATTTTGAAAAGCTCAAATTAAATCAGAATATCTTTAAGGAATTCTTTGATGTAATTTTGAACTCGCAACTTTGAAAGGTTCTTTGAAATTCCATGAATATCATGGAATCAAGCGGTATGAATTTATGGAGAGTCTTTCACTGAACATTTCATGGTTGAATGTTTCTAACCAAATGAGAATCACACGTGATCATTTTTAAAAAACGTTTGTCTTTTTATAATTAAGTGGCTTTGATCATTTTTGTTCAATTCACAACAAGCACTGTTTTTATATTTCAAATTCTCAACTTTGATCCTTAAAAATCTAATGAACCTGAAATAATATTTCCGTGCTGAAAGATTGAAATTAATTTGTGAAAAATACTGCTACACACTTTCTTATAATTTGATGTAATAAAGCGTATAACTTAAATAAAATATGAATTTTAATTTGAATATAATAAAAAAAAAGTAATTTATATATAATAAAAATATAATTTGAATATAATAAAAAATATAATTAAATTATAATAAAACTTGATCAATAAATATATCAATAAAATAAATCAATAAAATAAATATATCAATAAAACTTGAAAAAACAATCGATATACGATACCTCCTTTTACAAGATGGTCATTTTATTTGCTAATAATTTGCACCACTTATGGATCTTAATAGAAATTATAACTCTGAATATCACTGGATTCAATGCCAGGAACTGATAATTCCGCAAAGTTACACAAAAATGTGAAGATTTTAATTCCCTTTCAAAGCACGTCTGTGTTTCTTGTTGAATCAGATTAAGCTGAAGAACTACTGTTTCTTGTTGAATGAACACCGTTACTTATTATTAACTGTGTTAGACTGCATTTCACTGAAGTAAATCTCCGCATGTCGAATGAATTCTGTTTGTTGGAAAAACTTCTCAGGTTAATGATAATAACTGCACTGAGAAGTAGGCTTCAAAAGAATGAAAAATAATAAAAGGAAATTAATTATCAATTGAATTAAATGAAAATTGTAAATAAATGTAATCGATGTTAACATCTGATTAGAATGAATTCTTTTTTGTAAATGAGGACGAAGAGATGAGAATGAATGTTTAAGTTGAGTTTTGGAAAATTGAAAACGGACTTTACAAGATTTGTTGATTAATGTTAATTATTAGTTTGTAATTATCAACATGAATTACAGGCTATTAATTATTCAAATCAAATTAATTAAATTAATATTGGCAACTCAGTCTGAAAATCTTCGAAAGTCAAATCATTGGTTTGTGAAAGGAAGTTTGACAAAATGTTATCAGGAAGAAAATCCGGATTCCAGAATGCACGATTTATTGAAACGGAAACATTACCAATTCAAAGGCGCAGTTGTGTGGGCTTTCGGAAAACAGAAATATGAAATAATAATAATTTTAATATTAATAATTGATTTTATCATAATTCAAATTGTGTAATAATAATAACTATAATTATATAGCGTGCAATAAATTTTTCCTTTCTTTTGCATCCAGTAGAATCAATACTTTACTTACTTCAATTTGAAGCGCATGGAAATATTGTTAATTGTTTTGAAACGTAAGAATGTGAACGAAAGACTCATGAATCTTGAATGAAACAAACTTCCATCATCAACGAAGTTTCATGCATTTCAGAGGAAACCCTAAAATCCGGCAAAATGCTTGATACCCCAATTTTGAATTAAGAAAAATATTCACAACCTTTCCGCTGATAAAACATTATTAATGTAGCAAAATGGATATTACGGCTTTCCAATAATATTTCAAAACAATTAGACCAGCAAGTAAAATGCCATGAAAACTCAAAGATTTCCATTATCCAATTAAGATCTATTAAAACGATTAATTAACGAGATGAAAATATTTTAATTTATTTCTTAATTTTCCAAGAGTGCAAGGCAAAATGTTTTCTCAAGGTCAGAAGAAGTACGACGTCCTTCACGGGAGTCTCAACGACAAAATGCTTTTCGTCCAACCAAAGATTCAAATTTCTGACCTCAAGAAAAAGTTCTTCAACGAAGGCATTGGAATTTCGCCTCGTGGGAGGTTGTCTTCAGAGAACAACGAAATGGAAAGCACACAGCAATCCCAGGTTTGGAGGACCACCCAAAGTTGTTCCGGGTCCCCAGGAACTTTGGGTGGATGTTCTCCACATTCTCTGCAAGGATTGATGTTTTTGGAGTTTAACCAAACCGATCCAGGAAATGTGTCGGAATGTCCTTCAAAAAATGAAAGTCTCAGGTCTCAAGTCTCTGCTATTTCTCGGCCGTTCTCAGGTTCAGTCTTGTCTTTGAATAAAACAGCAGAAAAAGGTGAAACATCACCCACACTACTTCCCAAAAACGAAATCATTCCAAATATTTCTGAATGCAATCCCTGTTCGAGTAGGAATTCCATGCCGCACATCCACGATCAAAAAGCAGAGAACAAAAACAATCCTTCAAAAGGTTCAGAAAAAACATTTCAGACGGTCGACTTTTTCGATTGTTCCGAAGCCGTTGATGCTTCAATTTATAAGGAAAGGTCAAACATCTTGGAACAAACTGCAGGTGGAAAGAGTTCTTTCTCAGATGCCAACAATCCTCCAACAACTCAGCGTTTAAAGGATTCGTCCTCTGAACTTTCCTCGAAGATGAATGAGTTCAAAATGAATTTCTTGGCGAGGGAAAGGAAGAGCGTTCTCAACATTTCCTTGAGGAGATCAGACGAACTGCCAATTTTCCGCAGCAAGAAAAAAGACCAAAGCATGCGGAACAAAATCCAGGAAGGTGAAAAAACCTTAAGTGGAAATAAGAAAAGGCTGGAGAACTTCTCAGATTCAGAAACCCAGGAAAAAAAGCGTCCCCCGTCGAACAGTTTTTGTCGTGTTTTAGCAGCGAGCATCGGAAGCCTGGCGTCCTTCTATTCGACGTTTTCCTCTTCCAGCAGCAAAACAACTTCTCCAAAAACCAGAAAAATCTTCAAATCAACCTCTGTCAAACCGCCGCTGACCACAACGATGAGTGCCACAGACGTCCTGTCGTCCAACAATCGTCGCTGCAGCAGCTTCTTCGTGTCGAGGTCGTCGAAAGACAGGAAGGGAATCTTCCAATCGCCAGTTAGACAATATGTTCGCAACAGAAGTGGAACTTCAAACTCAAGCAATGACAGCATTACTGAAGTACCAACATCTGCCCCTGTGACTTTTGGAGCCAATAAAAACATTTAATTAATTAATTTAACAATCAAGTGGCAGACTGCGCAGATATCAAGAAAACTCTTTTAGTTCTTTCCTTCTCGATTTCATCTTGAAAATGTACGTCCACAACAGCTTTCAATGATCCAATGTTGGACAGACGTCGGTGGATTTAATAAGCTGAAGTGGACGCTTCAAATACTTGTCTTCATGTCTGCATGGTAAATTCATAGTTGTATATACAACTATGTAGTGATGTTGTTGATATTGTTTTGATTATTTTTTCCCATTAAACTTACTTGAAATTACAACTTTAACAACTTTGAAGATCGCAATAAACCTATTTATTTATTCTAGTTTATTTGTTGAAATCTCTTAGAATTGTAATAAAATCTAATTATTCGTAATTATTGACTTCATCTTAAATATCTCCTTAATTTGGTCAATTGAGAAGCATCGTTATTAAGAATAATCAATTCACCAACAGCAACGACGACGACGACGACGACGA
>MPNW01000140.1:205842-222651 GCA_011800805.1 Hirudo medicinalis | reverse complement strand
GATGATGATGATGATGATGATGATTTAATAACGGCGACTATATTAAAATGACTAGATATTTAATGAACAGAAATATTTAGAGATAAGGTTTGGGCTTTTAGATTGAGGCAATTTAATCAAAATAATTGTCCTGTGATTACATTCAGGTGTTCAGTATTGTATTCAGGTTTGTTCATACAAAGCGAAATATCATTATTATAATAACAGTAATAATAATGTTCTGCCTAATTCTGTTTGGTGGAGTATCCCTAATGACAACAATTATTTCTGAACAGCCCAATTCAAACCAATTATATGCTATTTTTAATCTGACTAAGTTCCCAAAAAATTATAATATTATCTATGCTTAACATGAATTAGATATTTTATTAGTGAATTCATTTATTTAAATATTCGTCACTGCAATTAAAAAAAAGGTAGAGAAATTGTTTGATATTCTATAATAGTAAAAATTGTCTTTCTGGCCTGAAACTTTTAACCGTCTCCTGTGAGCAGATTTCACATCCGGGTGTCTGAACTGTCTGAACCTATTCAGAGTTAGATATCAGTTCACTACTTGTTCCCTAACGGCAAGTGTTTAGTTGTAATACTATTGCTAATTAAATGCTTTAATTTTGTTAAAGATTAAATGTAATGTGGTATTCTTGTTAGATGCCGAATCATATTTTGTACTCTCAAAAAGGAACTAAATTCTTGCTATGCATGAAGCAAAGAAATAGGTGTCTTAATTAGTTCACTCAGGAATAACTTGTTGTTAAGATCTACAAGTCGTGAATGTATTTAATTCGAGGTTGAAATGTTTCTCGTGCTTTTGAAATGTTTACATTCGTAAACAAATTTAACCAGCTGAAAGGCCAACTTGACTGAAATTCTCAGCCATATTTCGACAAACATCATTCATCATCATCAGTCTCATTCGTCTCAGAAAATATTCTGAAGAGATCATGTGAATTTATAATTTGCAATTGTTCACTCGTTTAAATAATTAATTTTAGGTTAGTGGTGATGGCCAATCCGATGATCATGTTGAAGAACAAAGTTCAAGCTCAGAAGGATGAACTGGAGCGAATGCGGGAGGATTTGGAGTCCAAATGCAAAGAAGTTGACGAAGAAAGGGCCGCTAAGTCTGCGGTTAGTGAATAAATTATGGCTGACTTCTAATTTATTATATTTATTGTAGGCAAATGAAAATGTTTTATTATAGTAATTGTGTTACTGTCGCAGTGCTTGACAAAACATAATTACTCGCTTAATCATGATTTTGGTGCTGAAAAGCAGAAGTTGAATGCAGCGAATAAGTTGATGTTCGAGAAGCATTTAAGTATTGTTTCAGTGTTGGATGGGAATCTTGACCTGCTATGTATCACAGTCATAACCGTAATTCATAATAACATTCATAACCATTTTAACTTTCTTTAACACTGTCCCCAAATTTTTAATGTTTATGTTTGTTATTCTACGACAAATAAAAGTTCCCATGTTGCAAAAAAAAACAAGATCGTTAATAATACTTATTATCAAGATAACAAATTACCTCGGTTAAAAATAGTATTAATTATATTAATTATTAATGAAATAATTACAATGAATGACAGATCGAACTGGAAATAACTTCAATAAGCAGAAGGTTGAGGTTGATAGAGGGCGAATATGGACATGCGCAATCAAGACTTGATGACTCTGAGAGAAAGTTGGAAGCCATGTTGGAAAGCGCAGAAGTATCTGAAAAGTTGGTGCTGATGATGATTATGCAGTGATGTTGATAATGATTATGCAGTGGTGCCTAATGATGGAATGATGATGACAAAGGCAGTGATGGTTTTATTCACATATAGAGTCATATTTGATTGAGGTCTTAAATGGTTACAATTATTACAATGCAAACTTTAATTCAAATGAAATTCTGTTGATTATTAAACAAACACGAGATAAATATTGATGTTGTTGTTTGTTGTTGTTGTTAATATTTATTGTAAACATCCTTCTTATAAATGTTTTTGTTAATGCCGTCATTATCGTGACAAAAAAGTTCTAGGAGAGCATTTGAAAGTCAGATTAGCATGAAAGATGACAGATCACTGGATTTGGATCACCTGGTTAAGGAAGCTAGAGAAGCTGCAAATGAGGCCGAGAGAAAATCTGCGAGGTTATTTTGATCACTATATCAATATTATGATTATGATATTAATTATATTTGTTATAGTATTCGTTATAGATATTACAATATTAGTTTAATCATATTATTNAATAATAATAATAATAATAATAATAATAATAATAATAATAATAATAATAACAATAATAACATCCATATTGTCTTTAGGGTTAAATTAACTGCACCAATTGATAATGAAGCTCTTATTTTAATTTTATTCTCAACAGAGCAGTGAAAGGGGGGATGTCTACGAAAACACGGTGAGAGAAATGGCCTCACAACTCAAAGAGGTGAACAGGAATCTTCTTATTTATTCCTAAAATTTGTAAAATGCGTTCTTCAAATTAATTGTGTTAATGATTTGAATATTCATTGGTTTACGGCGATAATTGAACTGAAAATTCAGTCACGAGTTCGCGTATGTTTGAAGGTTGAAAACAGGACTTTTGAGAACGAGAGAAGTTGCATTAAGTTGCAAAGGGAAGTCAAGAGACTTGAAGGTGATAATTGCTTGGAAATTAATTTGAAATAATTAACCTATTAATTACTTGAAGTAGTGGAATTAAGCAATCGTTCAGTGCAACAATTGTTAAGAACGTCATATTAAACAGATGAAATCGCTCACGCGGAAAAGGTAAAGGAGAGTATCAAGATGGAGATGGAAAGCTACTTCCACGAAGTGGAAGCTCTCTGAACTCGCCTCAGATCTTCTTCTGGAACCTCAGAAGAACATAAAATCAATTGGCCTTATGCTTAACGCTTAATGTCTTGTGATTTAGAAAATTCACGTCGGTTCATCAAAATGTTGAAATCTCTCGCGACTTTAGTGATAAAAGTTGTAATTCTTCTACACTTATTCTGTATTTAAGTATTTAAATTTGATAATATCATTTTCAGCGAAATATCTTAAATGTTGCAATTACGGAAAGTATAAGCTAATAAACCGACAAAATTAACCATTAGAAATGAAAAATTAATTTATAGGTAATAAATAATGTATGCGTAATAAATCAGGGAGGTTGATCAAAAAAAGATCCGTTAATACAAATTCCAAAGTTCTGTTGAAATCAGGTTTATTACAAAATAATTTTTTGATTAAAGGTTGTTCAAGTTACTTTAGAGTATTAAAGATTACAAGTAACAATAACAAATCGTAATCGAATTTAAAAAAAATAACTTATTTGAACATTCAATCATCCTATTCATTTCAATGAAAAAGTTCACATACGACAATATAATTAAGTTTATTTAAATTCGAATATTGGTGGTTTCATTTCATGTGATTGATTCTCGGTACATTAAATGAATGCCATAAGGTTAAGGTAATTAAATGTTAAGCGGGTATTACATCTTTTAATTACAATTATGCAATTTGTCAATGTCAAATCACAGTTATAAAAGTCTAATTTTGAATTTAATTTATTTAACATTTAATTGTGATAAAATAATCGTTTGACTTTAAATGTTTTAAATTGTTCCAATTGATTAATAAAGCGAGCATGTAAGAACTAAAATATTGAGATCTAATTCTGTGATTTGAAGTGACACGTCTTCTGTTAAGTTGATTTAGTTGCATAATTGGTTGCCAGATGGCAGTTTGCCACCGACATCCAACAAAATATGACTCCTGTATTTTTCGCTTCGAGTTATGATGATCACTGAATATTTGAATTAGTTGAAGATCTAAATAAATGATTTATTTTATTTATGAATTATGAATTTGTTACGAGAAAATATCTTTCTGGATTGTTGCACAATAAAATTTTTGAAGAGAAATCTTCAAAATAATTATATATTTAAGCATTGACTAATCACGAAATCATTATAGAATACTTCACACACCATTTAAAGTTCTTGTTTAAATCCAAATAGTTAATGTTTAAGTTAATAGTTAATAGCAATCAAGGCGCTCATGCAAATGTTCATTACAACTATTTTAATAATCAGTTGACTTTAAAAACTATTAAAATATATAATTAAAATTGTTAACATAACTATTTTCTAATTTTGTTGCAGAAGTAAACCCTCTGTAAATTCGTATCAGATCAAAGCAACGAAATTAGCATCCATTGTCGAGCTATTAATAGTTCTTTGCCAGCCATGTCTGGTGTTTGGTTTTACGACGAGCGATGTTTGTAGCTATCGGCTGAGCCGCTGATAAGCGCGATTTTTGGGCATTTCGAAGGAATAAGTTGCGTTTTTAATTTTACGTTACGCCAATAACAATGAGTGCGACTAATTTAGAAGAAACAAAAGTTATTTATCACATTGACGACGAGGATACGCCGTACCTCATAAAGCTCCCGGTACCCTCTGATAAAGTGACACTTGGTGACTTTAAAAATGCCCTTAACAGACCTGCATATAAATTTTTCTTCAAATCCATGGACGATGATTTCGGGTAACTATTTTATTACATTTGTAATAGTTAGCATTATTTAAAATTTATTGATATTGGTACTTTGCTTAAATATAAACAGTTTTTTATTATACTAATTTTATTTCAATGTCGAATCAAATGCATAAAACTGAGTCCATTTTCTGCTGCTTATTTCTAGATTACGAATCAATTAAAGTTAGATTATAATTATGTATTTGTTTAAGCACTTCAATTTGTTCACTACCATCAGTTATTTGAAGCATTCCTGTTTGGACATGTTGTGCATTAGAGCATTTCAAAATCATTTGCAAAAATAGCAGCTTATCAAATCATATTCATATTTTAAATTAAAATTCAGTTTTATTCTTACGGTTTGTTGCTTGTTGGTCATCAGGTATATTATATTTACTGACTCAAAGAGCACAGAGAGAACTGGGCACAATATTTTAGCATAATAAATAAGGTATTAATTATGATATCATGTCCCTGCCAATCACTTGATACATCTTGAATCTGACACAACAATAGCTATAGCTATTATGTTGCTGATTTTATAGTATCAAAACTTTTTTGAAATTTGGCAGAAAGTTATTAAGACAAAGTAAGATTTTTCTGGTTTGAAATTACACAAATTAAAATGGTTGCATGTTTAATGTTTTGATGACATCAAATGTGCTTCACATTCTGTCATCAGATCATTGCTTGCACAACTCTTTGTATGGCTTTTCTGAAATTCTCTTGAGAGTGAACTATCACTTTGTTGTTTGAGAACTATTTGACATTAACGTCACTATTTAAGCAGGAGCCACTCTCTTTCATCTGATCTGTTGATTGTTTTCAGTAATAGTGGTCTTTAGGCTGATAGTTGTTTTACAACGCATCAAAAATAAGGCAACATTGAATATTAAAGCAATATCAATATGGGGAGGATGTACTTAAAATCGGTCGAGTAATAGTCGAAACAAGCCATTAATGTTGCCACATTCATGGGAGTTTGATTTTCCTTTTTTAACGATGCAATGGTTCAAGCGTTTGGAATTGTTGTGCTGTGGTGTGCTCGTTTGCTTCATTATCTGTAACCATTCCGTTATCAGCAGCCGGCATGCTGTTGATGATGACGATGGATGTTCGTATCGTCATCATCGTTGATGTCGGTGATGAACGTGATATCATGCCATATCAATGAAAGTGATGTTGATGCTGATTCACTGGCTGGCATCTTGTTTCAATATCATCTATTTCCTCTAACCACGATGAGCTTCCGACGATAGATTTAACAGGTTCAAGGCCGTGTTGGCTATTTTTGCGTAGCTGTGTTGGTGTAATTGCTTGATTGGACGTGTTAAGCTACAACGTAATTAATATTTATGGGTCATCCTGAATATCCTCCAATTATCGTGTTACTTGAGCACAATTATTTCAGTTCAAGTTATTTATTTATTTATTGCATTACTCAGTCATCTCAAACTAATGACCACATGTACAAGCCAGACTCTTGAACTTATGCTTGGTTGGAGGTTGGAAGGCATGCAAAGTGAAACTAAAGGCCTAAAAGTCTCATAAGGTTTACAAACTGAAACAATTAATGATTGATTAGCAATTGGCTTTAAGTATTCTGAAAGGCAAAGACATAATTCATAAGAAGGGTTGTTTATTGCGAGAATAGCATAGGCACATTTCTTCGCACTTTTCATAATGATTAATATCGTTGTTCCATTGAAAGTTGTAACGATTGGCCAGCTGAATGTAATTTGCTTATTTTGGCAAATGTCATATTGTTTATGATTTTCATTTAATGATATGTTTATAATTAAGTGGGTTTAGTCCAATTTAACATTGCATTGTTTTGTTTCTCGGGATTTCATTTGTCAGTTTGTTGATTAAATGAATTAATAAATTTTAAGTACTAAGTTAATTCTGAGGAAATTATTCCTTTCATTTGAAGGTGTCACCATCAAAATTGTATGTGGATTTCTTTGAAATTGATCACTAAATAATGTTTGATGTTTTAGAATTGATACAAACATTTCTAAAATTACTATTGCCAAATTATGAATTAAATTATTGTTATGTTGTTGCATTATTTACCATTATTATAAAGTTTGCTTATGAGTCAAATTGAAAAAGGTATTCCTTAAAAATTGTTACCCATCATTTAGCTCCCAGTATTTTGTGGTGCCTTTATTTTGGAAGATAATGATGACGTATTTTGTTTAAAGTCCCTCCGTCACAATACCTGTTGATATGGGGTCTTGTTGTCTTATCCCTATGATAAGATTCAACAAAGAACCCGAAGTGTTTTGATAATCCTGACACTCAAGAGATGTTATTGTCGTTATCTTGGGACTAGCTTCTGTCATAAATTGAGACCTACTCCCTTCTTATCGGCAGGTTATTCTCGAACCGCAGACTTCATTATCTTCGTTTGTGACATCTGTCAGTGTGACTGCTAAATTTAAGATCCACCGTAAAATGATGATTCTCGAAATGGAATGCAACGTCTGATGTCTCAAAATAAAAAAATCTAAAAGATTCAATGAATAAAGGAACGAAGCATAAATTCGTATTTTCTGATCGTTAATTAATGTCACAACGAAGACCGGAGTTTAAAAGAAAGCTTCTTGATATGAAATCGAGATTTTAAATAATGGACAGCTTTTACTTACCATTTTATACCTACTGAAAGTTTAAGACATTAAATTCAATATCTAAATAATTTAAAAATTGTCGACAATTTTTCTTTGGGGAAGTTTGAGATGATTCTTTGATTCATTAGGACGCATGTTTCTGATGGCATCTGCAATTACGTAATTTACCTGCGATTTTGATCCTCGGAATGTATTTGGAAGGATATTGATTGATTGATGTTTCAGATTATTTGTTCGTGCACGAATGTAACTGAATATAACTCCGCATTCATTCTCTGCTTATAATTCTCAACCATTACGTCCATGTGTAAAAACATATATTTCATGCAAAACCAAACAAAAGTGATGTCTAGACATTTCATTTGTTGCTTTTAAAGCAATTAATACCCGTTTTGCTTGCAGAGTTGTGAAGGAAGAGCTTATCGACGACGAGGCTAGGCTGCCGTGCTTCAACGGTAGAGTGGTGTCGTGGGTGAGTGCAATTTTAGTCCTGCTTAAGTTTCTGTTGTTTCTTTGATTTGTGTTCGAGTTTATTTGATGTTTACATGGAAAAGGTTGTCTCTAATATTTTAAAGGTCTATATTGGCATTGTGTTTGGCACTGCATTCATTAATTAAACTCATTAAGAATTACTTCAGCCAGTTAAAAGGGCCATTAGATTTTGAGACATTTGTTAAAACTTGAGATTGGCACGTTGCAGTTGTTGTTTCAACCAGTTATTACTTATATCCCAGAGGAAAGTGGTATACATGCCACAGGCAGATTAACTTTGGGTTTGTTTGGTTTCAATACAATCAACGGATATGAAAATGTTTACATTTCCTCATAACTTTCGTGGAGGGCCAGGGCGCATCCTTTGACCTCTCTAATTGGCACAACAGACCCACCTCAGACTTTTGGGCTTCATCGGTCTGTTTCGACATTTTAGGGAAATTGATATTTGGGCTTAAAGTGCTAACCATCACAATTAACATCTGCATGTCGACTTGCTGCTAATCGCGTGTATCTTCAATGCATTGCAAATACGATGGAGCCCGTAATAATTGACCAATTATGTCGGTTGGTGGTCCTTGGCAATGCTCACAATTATAAACAACTCTTGCTTCACACTGAGTTTGCAATCATAGTCGACTTTGTCATAAAAGGAGATGTTGATGGTTGTGTTACAGTCTTAAAGGATTTTTGGAGGAGTCCATTTTGACATTTATTGGCCATTTTGTTATTGGTTCGGTCGTGTAATTAATCGCACCCATTATTTGCTTTCAAATATTTCTTGGAACTGTAAAAAATGTTGCTTTTGTTGACAGTTAAGCTGCAGTTGCAGCGAATGGGACTCAATAGTAGTTCATCGATGGTGATTATGACGTCGCGACGATGCCTGGGATAATGATGACGATGTGGCAGCTCCACTAAACAGACTATAGCTTCTCTATTTCCATCAAAATGTAGGATGGGGAGATGACAAAGCATTTGTGGAGCAGACAACGTCTGATCAACTTATTCTTTCCAACCACACATCCTTTATGCTCCTCGACCTATTATCAGAGCTACTGTTTGCTTTTCAACTGCCATCCAACTGCTGAAGGACGTGTTGCGACTTTGCTTTAGATTGCTTGACGTTATATGACCGAAATGTTTTTCAAAAATACAAAAAATAATTTGTATTTTACATCATTGCTTCTAGGCGTAGTTAATCAGTAAATATTGTCAGATTCTACGTATTCATACACTCTGAATGAATTTCTCCTTGAACGAAAGATGGTAAATGGTAAATGGTGTACTCATAACGAGAAGAAGGTAATGAAGAGCACCAAATGTTCTGACTCTGGAGAGATTAAGTTCGAACATTCCAAGAAATCTCAGTCTGGCTAGGAAGGGATTTCCGTTTCAAATCATAAACTATCCACGCCTGTCTTGTCTGGATGAGAATCTCAATTATTCATACTTGATTCTTCGGTTATTATTTCATCTTCCAGCTAGAGAGTGATTTGATAAGTTTCTCAATCTCTCCATCAGTCGTGAATCAGATTAAAAAAAGACGGCCTGTTTATTTTTGCTCGTATATTTATTTTGTCTAACATTCTTTCTTTACAAACCTCAGACACTTGCTATTGTTTATGGATGAGCCGCATCCACTGATGATCTCTGGATGACGCTTATAAGTTGCCAAACAATGAGAGATTTAATCCTTTATCCTATGGGCCTTCAGACATCATTATCATTGTCCTTTATGACTACCATTCACATCATCATCATCACAACTGCTTTGTGGTCCTCTTCGTAAAAACAAACTCATGTGCGAAGAATAATTGTGGCTCCTCCCTCCTAATTAACATTCTGATGTCACAATTTCTCATGTTTCCCGTCTTGCCAACTTGTTGTACTTCCTCATGTTGGGCATTGTCTGTTGTACTTCTTTATTGTGAGTACTAAATGACTCCCAATTAACCATCCCTAGTCACGTTAGATTAATTCAAATTTTCCAAAACTCATGAATTTTGTTTGGAAACAAACGCAACACTTGACATCAAAGCCTTGCATCTTCACTCAACATCATGAGGCTTGCTTAATTTATATAATTTCAGTCATTCACCTGTTTCATCATTTGTTAGATGAATATTTAGAACACGGATTTGCTTTACATAGATGATGTTACGTCATTGTAGCACTTAGTGGAATGGAAGATAAATGCGCATTGTTTGACACGATTATCAATTATTAAATTCCCTTTCAAAACTTCGAATTTGTGAATTTTTGTGTGTGAGAGGTATTTGATCAACATCAAAATAATAATGAAATATTCCCCTTTGCTGTCAATAAAAGTTTAATTTTCTTGTTTCTCTTCGTTCATCGAATCGTAAGTAAATCTTTAAATTCCTGTCAAACATTTGTTTCTTCTCCATATTTGTAGGCCTTAAATAATGCAAAATAATCTCAGTGTTAACCGGCATCATTATCACACCAGTTTCCCATCTTACAACAACATCCTCTCGCTTCTTGTTTGTCTTCTTCTTTGATAAGTTACTTATGACAGATGATTCAAACACATTATCGGTCAAAATTAAATTATGTATTAGCATTAATAATTAATAAATGTAATATAATTAAGAATGATGTATGTTCCAACTACGATATGATTAGGACATAATTTAGGCATTTTTGGTGTTAGCTTTATCTTGTTTTGGGAGTGACATTTAGAATTGATGACGCTGGTATACCTGGTAATTAATTGAATGCCGACGTGGTCGATGTAAATGTCAATCATCATCATTAGATGATGACGATGATGATGATGCAATGATTAAATGCTAAAATTATGATAAAGAATCCCGATGATGTTTATAGTTGGTGACAGCCGATAGCAGCACTCACTCCTCGGACAATCAAATCCCACCATCTCATAATAAGCAGGCTCCCACAGGGGAAAACAAGGAAAGATCAGCTGCCATCAACAATAGTCGCCCTCCATCCTATTAGTGAGTTCTTTCATTTCAATTTAACACATCATTACCTTCTCATCAAGTTTCATCATTTAGCTTGTATTTGGTGACGTCATTTGAATATTGAAAGTTTTTATCATCATGAATCGTTTTATTGGCTGAGAATATTTGTAGAATTGGAACTTCTGATTGAACTATTAGTAAATTATCGCCGGTTGTGATGTTTCTTTGTTATGTTTGCTTTTAAACAGTGCTGCCACGACCGACCAGGAGAGTGTTGCGTACGATCCTCCTACCGACACTGACACCTTGCTGGGCAACAGGAAAGGTTGGAAATGTTGTATTTAGTTGAAAAAGTAAACCATCATTCATTGATTAGTTCAATTCACTGTCAAGCGATGCAAAATGCTTGTTACCATTAGGTATTAGGTGCCATCTCAGTGACTCCCCCATTTTTTCACTAACTTCCAGGCATTAATCGAGCATTTAGACAATTTTAAGTCAATTTGCAAACTCTTTTGTCATCATCATCATCATAGATAACATAATCATTCAATGATTGCATTCAGTATTGTGTTATGATATATTCAAACACGTTGGAGTAATCTTATTTTTCTCACAACAAATGGGAAGGGCATCAGGGACAATGAACTATTTGTATGCAAAGGACAACTTACAGCATGTCATGTTTTAAATTGACATGTTTGGCCTTTAGAAATTCATATTGGATATCTTCAATTATTAAAGTTTTTGTTATGAAAGATTATAAGCTTACAACAAGAGTTGATTAATGAATAATCTCAGGACCCCATATTGCCATATCAAGACAGCCTTATAACCAGAGGATGAATTACGATGGAGCTTCCTCCATCATGACCAGCGACATCGAGTCCGTCAGCGTCGTCGACACAGACGACACGCAGAGCAGGTAGTCTCGCTACAAACTTATTAATTATTAATGACGCTCTTGTCACAGTGTTCACTGGATAATTAACCATCGGAATCTGAAAATCAAGAAGATTCCTGAGGTTTTTTTTATCAATTAACAGAGAAATTAATGAAATGTTTACTTCTGTTTCAGTCTTTATTTTTGTATGTTTTAAGTGAAGATCTGAACTTTTATGAAATAGTGTAAGGTCTTACTGTCAGTCACTTAAATAACTCTAATTGATTTGTCCTGCATTTTCCCTTGTGGATTATTATTATTATTATTCCTACATTGCATGTTATCTATTGCAGGCTGAGTATTTCTATGGTGACCATTGGTTGTGGCTCGTAGAGCTTATTAAGTTAAGAGTAGGTGTGAAGGATTCTTTTAAAAGCATAAAATGACATTTAATTACACTCCATAATTATGTTCAAATTATGACCCTCAATATTCTTTTACCAGCTGCTGCTTAAAACACTCTCTATACCTGCTGTTGGGGTTTTCTTGTTCTTTTGTAGCTTCTTATTATTCCAATTATTACCTGCCCAATTTTTCTAGCTTTAAATTATTATTTTTATTATTTCTCATTTGCAATATGGGTAATAATGATAGTTGAGGGATTGTTTTTGACCCCTAAGCAATTACTTTCATTTGTCCGTCCAATGAAGTTCCTTTGTTCGGCAGTTGTTTCTTAAAACAATTTAATAACTTTTAATTAATTGCCTTTCAGTTTTCCTAGCAAATTGCGTTGCACTGCGTTGTGAATTCCCCTTGAATGTTTCTACTCAATATCAATGCATTATTTTGTGACTGATTCATTGGAGTAAGGTATTTGTATTAGTACAAATAAGAGATGATATCATTATTATAGCCATATTTGTATTGGTACGTATAGGAGATAACAATGTCATTATTATGGCTATAATATATTGGTTGAAATTTGACTCAAGGCCGTGCTTTATTTTCTCTCACACGGCAGAAAATATTCGCACTAATTGGCCAATTTGAAAAGTTGTTGAAATAATTCAAATATTCCCTCTCACGACTTGGTAACCATTTTATTCTTGCAAATTATTTATCTTTACGTAATTTTACGTTGAAGTTGTTCCACAAGTAGAAGAGAGAGTTTCTAGCTTTCTTTAAAAAATTCATTTGTTAGAATTATTAACATGTGATGTAACGTAAAACAATACAATAAATGAAGGAGCTAGCATGTCTATAGAAACAATCAATGAAGTTGAAGTTGCAGATGGTTTGTGACATTGTGGGGGTGTTCTGGAAATGTGATTAATCGTGGACTGCTGTGATTGTCCATTCATGCCTTTTGATTGTTGTCAAGAACTCATGTTATTATTGTTATTATTATTATTAATTAGCTAATTATTTAGACAACCACTGGATAAGAATTTAATTATTGACTTATCACTCAGTCGTGTAATTCCTGAGGTCTGATGTGCTGATAAGTGGTACGTGGATTGTAAGTTTGATTTACAACGTGGAGAAACATTAATATTGCTTCTCCTCCTGATCCTTGTGCAAAAAGATAACAAAGAATTGTGTTGCCTGATATTTTTACATTCTTCTAATTAGAATTAAGTGATAAAAACTCTTGCCAGTAATTGATCTCCTAATGTGTATCTTGAGTTAATGTGTTCTTGTTGTACAGCGCTACAACATGCAACAACTTTAGCCCTCTTTTTATGTTCTACATAAAATAACCACCCTTGAGATTACAGTCAAATGTACAAACTGACAGATTAAATGCTAGCAGACACTGTTAAAGCATGGAAAATGTATTAGGAGAGTTTTGTATATTTTTGTGTAATAAATTTACTGGTTGTGGACATAAAGATTGGATGGAATTGATGTTTGCGCCACCTGTTTCAGATTCCCCCTGCAATAAAGATGCTGCATCTGCTCTTGGTGCTCTTGTGTCACGATGCAAAATGGGGATGTTTATGGTGGTTTTATGGTGACCCAACATCCATGTTTATGAACTTGGATGACCTGACACAGATGAGATGATAGCAGTAACCTGCTTTGCTAATAAATACTGACTGAATGACGATGAATTGATCTGCTAGCTTTGAATAATTTATGTTAATTTGAAGAAGTTGTAAATGAGATGCACAAACATCTGCATCTGAGATTATTTCGGGAAAAGGATTAATTCTCTCTTGTCATTTGTGGGTGCAGTGGTTATGACGCGTGTGCACTTGAAATCAAAACACTGCAAATGTATCAGGTGCAGCTAATGATGCATTTATTTCAATCATTTGGCATTAAATTTATTCCCCAATCATTCCCCAGTGCCATGGAAAACCATGCTAAAAAGAAAAACCTTTTACTAATAAACTTTATTGTTTAATTGAATATCAATCATTTTGTTGTAAGTTGCTTTACAGCAGACATAAAAAGTTATATTCACCTAGTGAATATTCTGTGCTTAAATTGGCATCAGAATTTAAAGATGAACCTAATTTTTTCTGCCCAGGTTCTCGAGCGTGTCAGGAACTACGGGGGCGTCGTCGATGTACGCCAGGAACAGGAAGAAAAAGTTCAGGCACCGGATGCCTCCCATTAGTCAGGTATGCTCCACAGATATTTGATATTATCTGGGTCTCCCTCGTGATGAAAATGGAAATGTATACTTTGCCCTCGCACGTCATCCAAGAATGGATGATGCTTCTTCTCGATAATTCTCTCTATTTCTTATTTCACCTCCTTTTTATTATGCGTTCACATGATCATCCTAATCATCATGGTCATCCATCCAGTCAACTATTCGTCTGTTTATCGCTTCGATGACGCCTTCGTTAATCAGGAAACTAAGCGAGAATTCTTCTTATTTTTCTCAAGATGAACTTCACCTTCAAATTAACAACAACATGTGATTTATAGATTGTGCAAAGTATTACATTTATTAAATACCTTAAATATTATATAAGTTTCTAATCTTACATGATTTTTTATTTTGGAAATGCATTCCAAGCTGTTTTTATTGATGAAGCTGCACAATTGCATTTGATGTTCAATGTTTTATAATTGCATTGACAGGCATCTTCGATGAGTAGCATAACAGATTCAACAATGTCTCTCAACGTCATCAACGTAGTGCTCAACATGGGTGAGTTGTCGTGATGTTTTCAGATCTTACATTCTTTCTCAACTTTGCTTAGACGATTTTTAAATATAAACCAATTCAATAAGAGATTCAAAAGTGATTTATTCTGAACTAATTCAGATGATAATGATTGCTGTTGAATATTACTAATATTTATTGTTTTTGCAAGGCTTGCAATTGACCGAATAAGATATTGGATATGTGAATGAAGTTGATGTTGCATGAGAAATGCCTTGGGAACTTTGAAATTGTGACTCAGTTGCTCACAAGCGAATGAGTTTTGAGATTAAACGATCAATTGCAGGCACTAAACAAGAAATGCATTAATATCAACAAGTCGTTACCACGTTGCAGAACAAGTATTGATGTTATTATCGCGACATAATGCCTTTTAATCCTGTGCCATTTTAATCGTATTTCATGTCTTTCGGTTTTTATTCAATAAAATATTATAAAAAACAACGATAACAATAATAATAACAATAATAATAATTCCCTGTTCACAGATACGGTGAACTTTCTCGGGATCAGTATTGTGGGTCAAACAAACAAGGGCGGAGATGGTGGGATATACGTTGGATCCATCATGAAGGGGTAAGCTTTACTTTTTGCTCGTATTTCCAGAGAATTTATGTTTTAAGAACATTCGAAATAATTGTCTTTTATTGATAATAACATAATATTGTCATTACTAACTTTTATGCTAATCCTCGTTCTTCTAGTTTTTAAGTTTTAAATGTACAAATGCATTCCTTTCTTAATGCTGGTGTGTTTTATTTTAAACCTTTACATTATCAAGAGATGATTGAGCACACAGTTGCCATTCTCCATGAACTTTCTGAGCCTCTACCTACCTGCCGTGTGATGATGATGATGATTATTTGAGTTTTAGGATCATGGGATGCGTTAGCAGATGCCAATAAATAAACCTTTAGCAGGTTATAATGTAATATAAAAATATAACAGAAATATAACGCGGACTGGTTTATTGAAAGACTCCTGATTTTAGTCTTTTGACACAGCCCAAGAATAAGCAATAAAAAGCAGATGTCATTTTCAAGTGAATCTTAAGTAATGCAATTACATTCTGCGTCTGCAATGAATTCTTATGTTCTTAAGGTTTATCAAGGAAATATAAATTGGGGATATAAACCAGTACATTCTCCAAAGCAGCTTTCAGCTGATGTAATTAACAATGGGAGCATTTTTAGAGGAATCATGTTTAGTGGATGCTGAGTTACTGAATTATACCTCCCCAGAAACACTTAGTCGAGTTTTGGGGGAGGCATTCTTGGATTCAAGACAAGCTTATAGCAGTCAGTTGTTGTTTGTTGAGGCTCACAAATCTCATCTTCATGCAACCAGCAGTTGACTCAGATTAGAATAAAGTTGAACAAACAATCTGATGAAATAATTCATTAGCATTCTAAGGGAGAATTCCCGCTAACGGACGACCAATATGAGACATGAATTTAAGTAGATGTAACTAAATTGGAACACATTAAATTATTGAAACATTGGTGAGTCAATTATGAATTGTTTGTATAGACGTTNTCCACAATAAGCCCAAGAAACTTACAAAAACCAACACGAGACACAGGAGAACCAGCGATACAAATAGAGAGGTCGTCGAGGGATAATTTTTTTCTAGAGCCATGGAATATCATATAAACCGTTTTCTAGACATTTAACGATAAACAATTAGCACCACACCAATCCGCTACTTTTACAAGTTCAGTATTCATGATATTATGCATGTGCACTATATCACTGCCAGATATAAATACATTCGTATCATCAGCGAACAGTAAAAACTCCAAAATCTCGGAGGAATTGCATAAATCATTAACGTAAACCAAAAATAGAAGAGGACCTAACACAGAACCTTGTGGAATGCCCAAATTAACAGGTGTGGCAGGTGATGCAAAATTATTGAACGAAACCAATTGAGTCCGATTGTTCAAGTAACTTCTATACCAAGATAAACATGTGCCTCTGATGCCGTAATGATGTAATTTATCCATTAAAATGTCATGATTGACAGTATCAAATGCTTTGGCGAGATCCAAAAAAACCCCAATTGTAAGGTTTCCTTGGTCTAAGGCATCGGAGATCTTGGAATGTAAGAGTGAAA
>MPNW01000140.1:181554-204463 GCA_011800805.1 Hirudo medicinalis | reverse complement strand
CATTTTTCAAAGGTGTGCCGCACTGAAACGAACTTCAAACGAAAGTCACGCAGAAAAACCACTACAAGTGGAAATTTAAGTATCGACAGAAAGCGAAAATTACGACGAGTCAAATGCTACTATTTTTTATCGAGTTTGTGTAAGAATAACAGCGAAACAAATGCAAATAATAACAAGCCGCAAATATTCGACCTTCCCTGCTCACCCACTTTTTTCTCCCTTAGGGCGTTCTTGTCATCACTTTAGTCAAGTAGTTGTAAGACATTATCAGAGTGCATTTGTATCTTTGTTTGTATTGCTTTAATTTACTGTCTAATGTTCACTCTCTTAAATTTTTTTATATGTTTGTTTTTTTCTTTCTTTGTAATAAATGAAGTGTTGTTGTTATTAGCATTCGACGTACAATGCGCTTTATGGGGGCAACATTGAATCACGTAGTTTGTGGGGAATTCTTTTTAGTTTTTGTGAGTAGAAGGTTTCACCCTGTATGTTTTTGCATTTCATTTTGCACCTCTTCAAAGTTTAGATATTCATAGAAAAAAATGAATTTGCTTTCAATTTGCTTGACAGTGGTGCAGTTGCTCTGGATGGACGCATTGAACCTGGTGATATGATACTGGAGGTGAATGGGGTGAGTTTCGAAGACATGTCGAATGACGAGGCCGTACATGCTCTCAGGTCCGCTGCACAGAGACCAGGGTGAGAAAGTTGATTAATCACGAACATTTGTTTTGTGATGAAGACGATGGTGATGATGATGATGATGATGATGATGATGATGTTATGATGGATGCGACATTACAAATTGAAAAGCGTTCACATTTCGGATGAAATGAACTCATTTACTCGTTGGTCAACCCACTCTGAAAACAAAACACGCTTCCTCCTCTACACTATTTACCTTGTCTAAATAACTCTAGCTATTTATGTCGATGAAATTATTTCAGTTTCCAAGTCGTGTTGATGTACAGCAAACAATGCATAAACATTTTTCTGACTTTTTCAAAACCTCGTGCTTTTCACAAGTTGCCAGGCATTCTCAATGGCAAAACAGAATAATTACGTCAAAGAGTGACATTCTGCGATGTTTTGAAAACCAAACGTCACGCTTCTCCCATTTATGAAAGATGCTGTTGCTGCATCGTCAATATTGACTCTTTCATTCTTTCATTATTTCCTTCAGTCCAGTGACTCTGGTGGTGGCAAAATGCTGGGATCCGAACCCTAAAGGGTACATGATGGCTCCGAGACAGGAACCCGTTCGTCCGATCGATCCTTCGGCCTGGGTGGCTCACACCGAGGCGGTGAGGGCCATGTACGGCAGGCTCGGACCTCCTCCGTCGGCGATAAGGACATCGTCCAATGGTGCCGTCATGTCGTCCATACCTGAGTGCGCAGGTGAATCTCTTGTTCTGAGTACTTATTTATATTCACCACATTGAGATACAAAAAGTAATGACCGTATTAATTAACTACATTAATTAGCATCTTTGCAGAGATCAAATTTTTGTTGGCCAAGTGATGGGCAAAAGCTAACTCACAGATATCTAACTCTATCCCTAATCTTAACTATTGCTACTTTCAGCAGAAAGAGCTGGCAGTTACTCACCTACCATGTCAAACACACTTAACACATCTAAGTGTGAGTTCTATTTTCAATCATCTTAAATTCATTTTTGGGGACAAATTTATCAAGAAATGTTTATTTTTTTAATTTTAATTTTGTTCAGCATCAGATCCTGGTCCCCTGACTATTTCTTCAGACCCACAAATGATTGTCCGAGCCATGGTTCAGCCCGACTCTGGTCTCGAGATCAGGGATAGAACTTGGCTCAAAATCACCATCCCAAACGCCTTCATAGGTTTGAAAGACTTTGTTATTTGCAATTCTCGAATGTCTCATTTGCAGCAGAAATGCAATGCAGTGCTGCTTGCTTGAGGAAGCGTTTAATGATCGTTTAACAATATTCGACCATTGGCATGCAAATTGCTGACCAATTATTATTTTGAACCGGTTGAACCTTGTTCAGAATTATTCAGAATAATTACAATGAATTAGATTTGTTTGTGTTGATAATTATTCTGAATAATTACAATGGGTTAGATTTGTTTGTGTTTGAAAGTGGATCCCTGCTTATCAGAGGAAGCTTTGAGGGGGAAGAAACAAAAACTTGTCTGAGTTGAACTGACGTTTTCAGCAACAGAGGAGCACAAGAGCACGCAAGCACACTTCCGACAATATGCGCAAAGACTTGCACTCGTTGACACCTACTTATAAAAGCATAAAATATTTTATTACCAACTGGTGTTCCTGTTCCCGCATGGTCCAATGGTTAAGACTTGCGCCTCTAACGATGACAGCACGGATTCGAATCCCGTTAAGGGAGCATCGTCCTAATCGCCTAGCTATGCAGCGGACATTAACAGAACAATATTTCCAACTCAGGTTCCGACTTGGTCAACTGGCTCCATAGCAACGTGGAGGGTTTCACTGACCGCAGGGAGGCCCGTAAGTTCGCCTGCAACCTCCTCAAGAAGGGTTTCATCAAACACACCGTCAACAAGCTCTCCTTTTCCGAACAGTGCTACTACACTGTTGTCGGCATCGTGCCAGGTTGGTGGTCTGATCCTGTTAGTCGGAGGTGTCAGCAGTTGTGAAAGCTTTATGGTTGGTTGGTTGGTTGGTGTGTTTGTAGACATGGTGTTGGATTATCCATCCAGTCACCAGAGTACACAGGCGATGTGAAGCTTTGAACGATCAATTATTGATGATAAATTACTAAACCAGAGTCCGTCTATCTTGGTAAACTGCTTTTGTTAAACCTTTCCTAAGGTGGAAAGGTTTCTTTTGGAGGCTTTTTTCACTAATTATTTAAAATCAGATCTCCCGATTCACGGAATGTCGAGTCTTTGTCTCCAGTGTCAAGGAACTGTAGTGCTGTGTAATGCTTCACCAAGATATTGTTCCTCTTCAATACATCCAATGCAAAATATTTTCATGTGATGTCTTTTCCATGTTGATCAAGGAAATTGTTCAATACATTGTTCTGTTGAGAAATGTTGTTATTCTAAAAAGTACTGTTGCCGTTCGGCAGAAACGATATTTTCAATTGAATGTTTAGAATAATGAAACTGTGACAATATTTAAAAGTTCAACCTGTAATTTTAAGTGCAATTCTCTTACTATCTATTTATTGAGCTGACAATGAGATGTGGGATGTTGTTGTGAAGTTCTGTTATTTTAAATCGGTATTTTAAATGCGAAGATGTTAAAAGCAGATGTTGTGGATGTGTGTTGTTCAGTTTTGTCCCTTGAAAAAAACTATCAACATTTGTTTTCTTTAATTTCTGTTATCCTACATTAAGTACAACAGTGTTTCTCTACATTAAGTTTGTAAGTATTAAGTTTTTAAGAATTATTTACTCATTCCAGAATCTTCTGAATCTGATTCTTTTTGCCTCCTTTAACATTCAGTTCCCTTCATTCATTAGTTGTTTTTGATACATTTCTCTTTTTTAATTTCTATAAAGGCTAAAATATATTAAGGTTTTCTACATTTGACTCGAGCATTTAAATGCATTGTTGAGCTTCGACATTTCAGTGGCTCTGCCGTTGCCCGTAACCACAGAGGAGTTCGATCCAGACGGCGACGGCACGGAACTGAGGATCTACGACACTCTCGGACCTCCGAGCATGCCCCAAGCGAGCTGGGGTCCGTTCCCTCAAAAGCCCTTCAACCCTGCATTCCCTGTTGCTTCCAATATCAGCTACATACCTCCTGCTCCTTACAACTTCATCAACGATGCCATGAGTCTTGATTCTCTTCTCATTGCCAATGGAGCAGACACGGTCAAAAGCAGTTCAGGTTGGCACATTGATCGATCGAACGTGTGAAAATAACAGTGGTTGAGGTTGATCAAGGTTTGTCGCTTGTCATCTCACAAATTGTTGCCAGCTTTCATTTGGAGGTCATTAAGTCAGTTTATTGCAATGGCTTATTCGTTACTAATTAATCATTTAAAACTTTCGATTAAGTTTTTTATACTTTTATATCATTCAAGGTCGTTGAGACTGGTGTTGTGGATTTTTTTTTGTCAGCAATAATTATAGCTCGACAGTAATTTTATGGACCTCTTTCCATTCGAGATGCAATTTTAATAATAATAACAATAATAATCATAAAATTTCATTTTTCTTGTTTTTCCAGAAAGCACAGGGTCTGGCCACAGTCAGATTCGAAGCAGGGGTCTGATGGACAAGAATGCCAGCATGGTGAGGAATCCCTTCCTGAACCCGCTGTCCGGCACCAACCCGCTCGTCTCCCAGAGCATCGCCAGTACGGCCTCTGCGGTCACGACCACCACCACTCTCACCAGCTCGGCTTCCAATGCCAGCGACGACCGCTCCTCTTCGTGCCATTGATTTGTGCTCGGCAATCTTCGGGAGCCGCTGACGATCCATTGTTCGTGGAGGATTTGCTTGGTTTTAACTGATTTTATTTCTCCATTTTTGTCAATTATGAATGAGATTCTAAAACATTTGTATGTGAAGTTGTTTTTTTTTTTGTATCCAGTTGCTTTTCATTTGTATCATGTATCTTGCATTTGTATTCATCTCTTGAACATTTTTACTGTCTCATGAGTCCACGGAATGATCGAGTCTGTCTGTTTCTAGTCTGTTTTCTGATAATTTCACTCATTTAGGAGCTCATTTGCAACCTCAGTTCAGCTTTTTAAGCCTTGCGATCTATTTTATTTCAAGTAATGGTTGGCAAGCATTGTTGTTGTTGCTGTTGCTGGACTTTTAGATGTAAATCCACTTGATGCCATGTGAGAACTTTTTGAAAAGCTGCCACTTCTCTCGTACTGTTTTCTATCAAAGCTTCAGTTTTTCTATAATAGTGCTAATGATGATGATGATGATTATTATTATCATTATGATGATGATGACGATGACTGCATGCTGCTGCTGATCAATCTCTGCTCTTTCATGCTCTGAGCTGAATTGTACATAAGGCGAATGATTTGTGCCAAAAATACTCTTTCAAAATTCGGCATCAAGTCGTTTGTAAATGCCCTGTCTCTGTACTTGTCTGTACTCTGTTGACCTATTTATATGCCAGTGGAGTTCGTGCTTCGACACTTGTTTGCCGAAGATGAATGGTCTTCTGGTTGCATGTGGTTATGGTGACTGACATGGACAACAAGCCATGGATATTCATTCAATACTACTTTGGTTCTCTTTCTCTATCGACGTAATTTCTTATTTCATAGAGATTAAAATTTTTAAATTTCAGCTCAAATCACGACCAATTTGCTACATTTTGCTATAAATTTGATTTATTCGTTCCTTTGTGATGGGAGGTTTCCTTGCATGGAGTTCAGAGTTGTTAATGTCCATCGATTCTACATTTTTACGACGAAAACAACAACATTGTTCTTGCGATATTCATAATTTCTTCAATTCAGGATCAAGTCAGTAAAAAGATCTGAAAATAATGAAATCTTAAATATTAACGTTGGATTTTATAAAAAATACTTAATGCACGATTATTGAGAGCAGTGAGATGTTCACCTAAGTTGCGTAACTGTGTAGTTGCATAGCTTCGACGCGAAGATTTGATTGCAGCATGTTGAAATCTGAGGAGAGGGAGTTTATTTTAACGTTTTTGGGTTGAGATCCTTCAGGCTGATAATTGTGCAACACCCAACCGACGTTGCTACTCCTGCGTCGGTGTTTTCATCGTTAAGTCCTATAGCGGAGTGGACTTAGAGCATGAGAAATCGCTTTTGAAGGAGGCCAAAATGTCATAAAGTGCTTTTTATGAAGTCAAGCGTCTGGATGACAATTAGCTCATATTAGTGATCAGCGAAATAAAAACGGCTTGGATGTGCGGAATTCATTATCCTGTCGCTGAGCATACAACGAGGGCGGCACCCAAAACTTGAGAACATTTTTGTAACTAATTTCTTTTTCCCGTTTTTGTTTTTCTTCCAACTGAACGCATTCTGCTAAATGTGTCACTAGAACATGTCCTTGAACATGCAGCGAAACTCATTTATTTGTAAATCAAGAAAATCCTGCACACTGCTTTGAAGTAGAAAAGTAATTAACTGAGATAAGCCAATGTTTGTCTTCGCAAAATTTTTTTTTTAAATCGAGTTCATTTTAGCTCTCTTACCAGTTTTATTTTAGCATCTTCTTCAAATGTCTCAGAATCATCAAAGTTTGAATCTTCCACTCAGTTTCCAATGAAGTTTTCCAATTAAATGTTGTTTCGCGTTTTTTTTTAGGGTTTGTGATGGTATTTAAGAATACAGATGGCTTTTATCTCAGTCAGTCTCGATGTTCTTCACAATGTGGGGTACAACAACAGGCATTCAAACTATCGCTGGAACTTATCCAGTTATGCTGGATAATTCGCTATCATGGTTCCTCGTGCAGTCTGACTTCTCAGGCAGTCATCGATTGCCATCCTGATATCATCATTACTATCATCATGATATAGTTATTTAGTTGCTTCTAATAAACAGCTACGAAGTAACTGATCCAAGTAAACTTGACCTTACGACATTTCTTGGTAACATTCCCCAACTAATTTTAGGCAAAAATCCCTCAACCTGAATGTAAGCTAAATGTTAACTGTTACTAACTTATGAAGCTGTACTGAACATTTATAATTTAAGTTATGTATTCTAGTTTAATTAGAGTTTCTCTGAAATAATCTCCAAGTAGTGAGCAGATTTGAAATATGTTGCATACAACTCAACAGTTGAAATTAAATTATAAAAATCGGTCGATAATGATCTTATTTGACCACTAAACTGAGTTATTATAAAGTTATAATAAGGTGGGATTATTTTATGGCGTTTAATTAAAATGACGCAAATTAATAAACATTAACTTATAGATTCAACTTCAAATAAAAAAATGTCTACTGATTATCTTTAAATAGTATAATATTTGATTAAATCCGAAACTCACGACTATGGTTATTTGACGAGCAGAATTAAATTGAACGCACCTTTAAATAACAACATATTTGCTCCAATTGTTTGCGCTATTTTTAACAATCATTTTGCAACACGTACGTCCACTGGACTTTCATAAAATTTTGAAATGACAACTGACTTATACTAATACAAATAGGTCGTTTTATTTTTGACAACTAATCCAACCGAATTAAGCTCTTTAAGATCAATATTATTACAAACACGTTTGACCAAAATAACAAGTACATCTCTAGGGTCTAATAAACTCATTGGGCGACCTCACGGAATTTGTCCCATTGGATCGCTGGGGCGTTCGTTACCGCTTGAGGCTAAGGTAAGCGAGTGTTTTTCATAAATTGTGATATAATTGCATCTTTCGTTTTGTATGGTATTTAGAGGCTGTTAGCCCTCATCTTACCATTATCGAAGCAGCAAGCTTTACACGTAGACTCATTCTGTTGCACATAGGTTTCCTTTCAATATAAGCCTTTCAGGACTTTGCTTTCTTGCGTTTTCGAATTAGGTTTTTCCAAAATAACATCGACTGACTGCTTAGAAGCGCTGAATTATTTCTAAGTTGAGACGCATGCTGTTGACGTAAGGTGTTTTAACAATTTAACAGTTTTCATCGATGTTTTTTTCAGATAGAAATTCGCCCATTTAATGAATTATAGTTGTTATATAATTTTGAATACTTATTTGAAAGCACTTAATGACCTTTGCCTATACTACACTTCAGCATTAGAAGAAGTGCATCAGCTTGGTAGACTGCTAAACATCTAAAAATGTTGAGACGAGGCATGTCAATGTTGAGGAACAGGCTCCCTTCAATGGGGGCATGGCCACTCGGCAACAATCGCAACATCGTACGCATGCTCGGTTCGACCAATACATTGAGGTCCGCCGATGCACCGGTAGATTCCAACGACCCGGAGGACAACGCCACCTTCTCTGAAATGGTTGAACTTTACTTTGACAAGGCTGCCAGCCTATTGGAGCCCGCGCTCGTCAAGCAGGCCGAAAGATTCACTACCGGCGTAAGCATCGAAGACAAAGCAAAAAAGGTCAAGGGTATCTTGGGTATCATCAAGCCGTGCAACAGGATCATCTCCATGTCCTTCCCTATCAGACGTGACAATGGAGAATTCGAAATGATCGAAGCCTGGAGAGCTCAGCACAGCGACCACAAAACGCCGACAAAAGGAGGTCGAATTACTTTTCACCTTTGAAGTTGCAAACCTTTCTTCTTTTCGGCCGATGGATGTTTTTAATTTTGCTATTCTGATAAAATTATTAAAATAGCTGGAATGTTTTCATTTATTTGGTTTGGAAATAAGATTTTGCTTACTGAATGGCTTTCTATCATTGATTACAATTTTAACAATTCATTAATTTGTATTAAATTTGATGCACAAAACTTGAATGAAAAAATTGCATTGAAAAAGGCAATAAATAACATCTTGCAGCTGCTTTGACTGGTGAACATTAAAATTGTCGCATGGTTTTTACGTTAAACTTGTTTGCCAGAAGAACTTTGTAAAGTTATGTGGGTGTGAGCTTTACAACAGGTCGTATGCTTTCATTCGCCATTTTACCTGCATTATAAAAACAAAGTGCATTTATTTTTGATTATTTGTTAATGTGCTCTTGAATATGATTCCATAAATTTTTGAAATGTTTTATATTTTACGTTGGTCTGAAAATATTTACAAATATTTTTTTAATTATGCACAATTATGTGGATTCAAATTCCTTTAATCTTCTTTAAGAGCACCAACCTTTAAAGGAGAGCTAATCGTGACATGAATTTTTAATTCACCATCACCAATCATTATCAATCATCACCAATCATCACCAATCATTATCAATCATCACCAATCATCATCATCATTATCATCATGTGATTAATGTTTCTTTTCTTAATTTTTAATAATGAACCAAGCTTGGAATTAATACTTTTGAGACAAATTTTTTTTTAGGCCAATAAGTTACTTTTTTTTGCAATTATTTGTTAAAAATCATAACTAAGACCATTAAGGATTAATTATTATGGGAGTTTATCAATATTTGACATAAATCATGAAAGTGCTTTCCAATTACTCAAGTATTTCAGCAAGGACATTGAAATATTGCTAGTGAAACTTTTTGAAACCATTTCAATCACATCAATGAATTGATCACTCAGTCAATTAATCAATCAAGTGAATCCTTATTTTTGTTGTTAATAATTCTTATATTTTGCAGGTTAAACCCCTCATTTCACTTAAATTATAAACTTATTACATGGAGTTGTTGTTTTAAAGTGACATGTCCTAATGATATTGCATTAATTTTAATATCAATTGTTTCTAAGGTCTCAGATATGCAAAGGATGTTTGTGCAGATGAGGTGAAAGCATTGGCTTCCCTCATGACTTACAAGTGCGCCTGTGTCGACGTACCCTTTGGTGGTGCCAAGGGCGGCATCAAGATCAACCCCAAACTTTACTCGGAGTTTGAGCTCGAGAAGATCACCAGGAGATTCACCATCGAACTGGCAAAAAGAGGATTTCTTGGTGAGGACTTTTTCTGTGGTTGCAAACGTTTTGATGTGATTTTATGACGAGCAGTGGCATGAGTTTGCTTACAAGATTTTTACATGTTGCAAACAAAAATGAGGCTCTTTTTCAGTAAAAATATCACTTGTCAGGTCAATAATAATTCATATAAAATTCTCCACACAACATGAAGATGTTTTGACTTAAGTGCCAAGGTAATAAAAATTATGGTGTCAGTTATTTAGAGTACTTATTATTTCATCAATCAGTTGTATTTTCATATTGGTGATGATTGTAATCTAATTTGTCTTGCCAGATCTAATTTCTGAGTATGATTTACAAAACATGTTTTTATTTGTGAGTTCTCTTTTAAGGTCACACGAAGTTGTTTGTGCACCTGTCGTGTGTTAGACGTAGTCAGTAGTCAGTAGTCAGTAGTCCAAGTCCCGCTTTCTGCCGCACGTCGGTTTCAAAACTAACTTGTAACTCTAGGAAAAGGTTTATCCAGATGTAATCATCAGATTATAACTGTTATAATCATTGTGAATCCATATTTTCAAATATTTAGCTTTAAATTGCTACTAAATTAATCCGAAGGAATGGCATTTATTTTTTGTAGAAATTATTTTCAAAGTTTACTGAGCACATTTTTGTGAAAGTCATGAATAATTACATTTAAACTTGTATGTCTTAATGTCATTGCAAAAAATTATAACAGAACTTTTGAGATGTGAAGTTTGTAATTATTCTCTCTAAATGCTAAAAAGTTTGCACCAAGATCTTACTAGGTTAATCAAAAATCAAGGATTGTTGCAAATAAATATAAGAACAATAACAACAAGGAAGAAGAGAATTAGGTTTGTTTAGTTATGAAATAGGTAGAAGCTTTGTCAGGATTATTGAGTTTTTGAATTATTGAATATTTGGATTACTGAGGAGTTTTAATCTTAGGACCAGGCATCGATGTTCCTGCTCCTGACATGGGTACAGGACCCAGGGAGATGAGTTGGTTGGCTGACACTTACCAGGAAACTTTAGGTTTGTTCCTCAATTAATTTTGAATTTGAATAAGCAGTTATTTTATTTTAATTCATTAATTTCTTTCATTTAATCCATCCTTGCAATGTGTAATGTCATCACTTAAGTTTAATACTGTAAGTCCTTTAAAATTGTGTGCTTAATATCATATCATTCTACAAGTAATTGTGTATTTTTGTGTTTATTTGATTGTATCTAAGTTGCAATTGTTTAATGATGTTAAAATTCTCATCATCATCATCATCATCATCATCATCATCATCATCGTCAGATCTCAACCTGCTCAGTTGGATTTTCAAATGTATTAGTAGACCCACAATAAGCGCTTGCCAATTGCTTGATCCAGTGTTGCTTTTCCTTTGATTTTATGGACCTTTGTTTTGTGTTTTTAAGCTGCTTAATTTTTAATGCTTAATTTTTGTGGCAAAGCACCAAGCTGAACGTGGCAATTTAACATGTTAGCAAAAGTGATACAACAACAACAATTACAAGTTATTTCTTCAAAATTGTTCAAAACGAAACTTTGGATTTTTAAATTTATAAAATGACAAACTTAAATTGTTTAAAATATTGAGAAGCTTCTGATTTGGGATCTTTTTCAAGAAAAATTATGGTGAATTGAATTGAAGGCAGTCAACAGCATTTCAACGTAATGATGTTGACATGTTGAGATATTTGAGCTCGTGCTTATATGAAGACAGATGTTTGATTAGCATTTGATCAGCCCCCCAAATATCAATTTGCCATAATATGGATGCAGTGGAGCTTCAGTGATGATGAGGATGATGCAGAAGATGGTGATGGCAATAGTTGTATAAGTATATTTGATTTCGGATTACATTTCTATGGCGACAAAAATCAGGAACCTTGTTGCAGTATCTGAAGCCATTAGCTTTTCAAGTGTATTCAGGTGTAAATGTTCGAGCAATTTTATAGAAAGATGTGAAATGACTGTTGTGCACCACCTGCATCACATTTGTTACCATTTCTCAGCTTCATTTCGTAGTTTCAGTTGTTTGTTTTGATTTCATTTTCTATAATGATTTTACGGATCATGGATCATTTGCTTTGCAGGCCACTACGACATGAATGCTCATGCTTGTGTCACTGGAAAACCAATTTCTCAGGGAGGAATCCACGGGAGAATATCTGCCACTGGGAGGGTGAGTTCGTTAATTTTTTGTACTTCTGGACGGAGCGAATGAAAAATAACTATTGTTTTCATCCTGCTTGTGCGGGGATAGAAATGGATACGATGAAAATAATGTGTTTTTGCAGGGAATTTTCCATGGAATTGAGATGTTCATCAACAACCAGGAATATGCAGACGCCATAGGCTTATCAAAAGGATTCGATAACAAGACTTTCATTGTTCAGGTTTCTTTAAAAATGTGTTGCTCTTTAGGTCTGACATTTATCTATGACATTTATTGACATTCAAATGGTAAAATAAATAAATAAATAAAGATTTTAAGCAAATAAGCAACTGAAGTTGTTATGACCTCACATTCTCATTCACAGTCTCACATTCAATCTTATTGGTAGCCACTAACTGCTGTTATGGTGAAAGAAAGTTTTTGAAATGATATGTTCTGGTTTTCCTTGCAAATAGTATCATCATCATCATCATCATCACAATAACTAAAATAACTACAAAACTAATAAAAATAACTAAAGTAGAATTTTATTCCAGGGGTTTGGAAATGTAGGATTGCATTCCATGAGGTACCTTCACAGAGCAGGTGCCAAATGCATTGGAGTTCTGGAGTGGGATGGAAGCATCTTCAATCCACATGGAATCGACCCAAGAGAACTGGAAGACTGGTTTCTGGTTGGATGTCATTTGAGTTCATTTGAAGCAAATTTAAGATCTCTATAATATTTTTAATGCAGATTTTGAAGCCATAAAAATGTTTTTATTTTTTATTTTTAATGAGGTCATTCTTTAAAACTTAAAACTTTAAACTTGCATAGTCTGAGTTCATTTATGATTTTTTGTTTAGTTTTGAAAATGAATAATTGCAATGTGAAAGTAAAAATATATATTCCATGATTTCAACTTCATAACACTCAGGAACACAAGTCAATCAAGAACTTCCCCAAAGCAAAGCCTTATACTGGTCCGGAGGAGAGTTTGATGTACGAGAAGTGTGACATTCTTGTTCCTGCTGCCATCGAGAAGAGCATCACCAAACATGCTGCAAACCATATTAAGGCCAAGGTTGAGGATTATTTGTTATGACTTTCAGTTTTATTTCTTGAATTTGAGTCTTTTTTTCGGATTATTTTGTTTCTTATTTATTTTAATTCTTTGTTGTTGTCGAGCACTCAGGAGAAGATTTTTTAAAATAACACCTATGTTTCTTTAAACTATATTGAAATAATTAAAATGTTTTGTTTCAATCAGATTATTGCAGAGGCTGCTAATGGACCAACCACCCTGGCAGCTGATAAGGTCTTAAGAGAGAAGAAAGTGCTGGTGATTCCAGTGAGTAAATCGTAGTTACATTCATTTTTTTTTTAATTGAGGATTTCGTGCACAAGTTCTGCAAATGATGACATTGCACTGCCGTCGTCGGATAAGCAATTGATGAAACTTACATCATCAGGATCTTTACATCAATGCTGGTGGTGTGACAGTTTCCTACTTCGAGTGGCTCAAGAACTTGAACCATGTCAGTTACGGTCGATTGACTTTCAAATACGAGAGGGACTCCAACTTCCATCTCCTTGGTAACCTCACCCATCAAAATTCTTCAATAAATTTTGATTTATACCATGCTTAGGATCTTCCATGCCGACGTACGAAATATCTCCCTTTAAAATTAAAGTTATTAAATATGTTTGAAACCCACCCACGAAGGAGGATGGAATATTAAATTAATGAGTCATTGAAGAGTTCCTGAAAATTATAATATAATTATAATATAAATATTCAGTTTAAATATTCAACAAAAATGAAAACACAATTGGTTCAGAATCTGTCCAACAGTCATTGGAGAAAACATTTGGCAAAACTGGTGGATCGATCAGCATCACTCCAAGTGAAGCATTCCTCAAAAGGATGGGAGTGAGTTACTTTTGGATGAATTCAATGATTTAACTCCACAAGCTTTTGAAATAATTTAAAATATATAATAAGATATAATTCATTGAAATCACCACTGGACTCAAGTCTACAAAATTACAAACAGAAAAATGCTTAAAAAAAACAAAGATAACATATTAAAACTCTTTTCTGCTTTTCATGCAATATTATTTCAAAATTTCATTAATTCAACCATAATATCACAAATAAAATTTGATTTGGAAGCCAACGAGAGTCTAACATTTATAAGCTCAGGGACAAATCTATAATTGCATGTAAAAAAAAAAGAAGATAGCCTATTGATGCAATTCATCAACTTTTCAGTCTTTCTGCATCTTAAATTCAGTTGAAGAGTTTTGTTGCAATTTCTAAGTTAAAAGCTATTTGCCAAACTAAGAAGGCAGAAGCTTTCTGGAAGCTCTGTGGAACTACACAACACAATGTGCTTGCAGTTAATGTAATCGGTGACCCGCTTCCCTTTGACTTAAGCCGTCACATCAATATCATGTCAGTGACGCCGTTAAAGAAAACATTTGGTTGCCATGTTTCGTGCCCCATTATGGTTCAGCTCTTAAAATTCAATATTTTCTTTCAAACATGGATTATTTCTTAAAATTCAATATTTTCTTTTAAACATGGATTTTTTTTCTTTTTTAATTTAGAGAAATTNAATAACTCGAGGGTCAGCCTTAAGGAATCGCACGCTTCCGATATCAGACTGACCCTCATTGACAAGTTTCTAGTAGGCACATCCAACATAAGAAAACAAATGAACACATTAAAGAATACCATGCAATATTTGGCAAGGGTTGATAATATGTAGAATTTCTAAGATTTTTTAAATAATAGATAAAGGATATTGAAGGGGCAGATTGCAATTGATTTTTCATTGGTGAGGGAATTGAAGAATATAATCTTGGACCGTAACATTGAATGGAGAAGAGCTTAAAAGTAGATTTTGAAAATGGTGGACCGTATTCGTGCGTATTATGTAGAAAATGAAGAGGGTTGTTGTAATTATTGCTGTCAGTGAAAAAAAAACCTGAAAATATCTTGGGAGGGCATTTTAGTCATAAGAGGACATAAAAAGAGCAACTTGTAAACTGTGAATTTGATGGATATTTAATATGTTTAATAACTTCTTCCTTTCCAGGGAGCATCAGAGAAGGACATTGTTCATTCTGGACTTGCACAGACTATGGAGAATTCTGCCAATGTGAGAATTTACTCAGTTTTATCAATAACAATTTTAATCAATTGATTTGTGTATAGTTTAAAAAATAATTGAAAGCGCTTCTCAAGTTTGAGTTTTGCTCAGTTTGATATTTTTAATAAGTCAAGAATATTTTATTGGAATGAGGTTGATAATGATTTGTGGTTGAAAGATAAATTTAAAAAAATACCTTCTTAAATACTATTTGTAGCAAATTATGGCCAAAGCAAAGGACTTCGACCTCGGGCTCGACCTGAGAACGGCTGCCTACATCAGCTCTGTGTCAAAGATTTTCAACTGTTACAACGAGGCTGGTTTGACCTTCACGTAGGAATCTACTGAGCTCGAATGGCCCCTGAGAACAACAAGATTTTGTGCAAATTATAAAGGAGAAAAATTTTTTGACTTAAAAAACGAATTATATTTTTTATGTCATCGGAATTTATTTATGATTGTCATTGAGTGTTTACCATTAGATCTGCTCAGAATCAGCAACCTGCCTTAACCTTATTTTTGATTACATTATTACTTTAAAATCCACAGAAAAAGTATTTTTGGAAATATTTTTGTCCATGCATAATAAAGTTGATTCGTCAGCAATTGCTCAATTTTGTTGGATGCTGTGTTATATTCCTTTTGGTTGAAATTGGATTTGACATCACCCGTTGCGTGCAGGCGAGATGAGCAGCTGTTTCAGATTTCATCTGTTGCCTTATGGTTGATGAGGATATGTGAAACTGATCTATAGTTTGGGTGCAGTTTAGAGCTTTCATGAGACAATGTCCAATTTCAATCACTCACTTTTGTTTCCCACTTTTAATGGACGCGCAATAAATTTTCTGAGACTTACTTTTGTGGTGAGTTTTTGACATTTCTATGGTTTTGAAAGAACTTGAAATAAGTAGCGGAGGATAAAGTTTGAGAAAATTGAATTTCAGGCGCACGGATTTAACCAAATATAAAATCACTTTAAGTTTGTGGGGCACTATTCTGAAGTTCAAAATCTCAGACTCTGTTAACGAATGAGTTATTGTAGTTTGAAATGTCAACTTCCGACTTGAGACACGGAAAATATGAACGTCGATGCAGGATTATTTGAAATGATTGTTGATTGATTTCAACTACTTTATGAAGTCAATTATGCTAATCGTTGTCAGACATAAAATATGTATTCATGAATTTTAGGTCTTGGTTCAGTGTGGCTCACAGTGACGTTTGATATGGTTTGATCGTCTGTTTAGCACTGATGCTTCTCTAATGCATCTTGTTTGAAAATTCACTCATATTGTGCAAGATGGTTCTAAGTTAAGAATTGTGTTGACAGTTTTAAGAACTTTAGTTTTTACTTGTTTGTAAGAGGGATCGGAGAATTTCATGAGTTTGAGAGAATATGTTTGAATATAATATAAAATCTTTAGATTCCACTTACGTCAAGAAATATGTACACTATAATTTATATATCGCTAATTGTGTATTGACAGGTTAATGCATCTCTTTGCGACAATTAAAGCATACGTCGCTTATTTTAAAACTCATTTGGCCAGAGAAATACATTTATTTTAGTTTAATAAAGTTTCGGGCCGATTTGACTTAAAACGTTGTAATTTAATTCGTAGACGTAATATTTTGAGTTAATAGCAAAAGTAGTTATGATTTAGACCTCAGCTTAAAAGCATATGGGCGAACCAAACAACAGGAACCAAAGTCTTCTCATTGAACACGCTGGTGTGATACGAAGATACGAATGTCCTTCGAATGGATCTCAGAAGAAAGTTCACCTTCAGCTGACTAGTCGATTTTGTTTCAGCTCACCGATAACAATAAGAATTACATTGTCATTATCATATTAATCTTAATCAAGATTATCCAAGTGCGCCCCAAAATATGAAATTATTACTCGTTCAACATTTTAAAATTATGAGCATATGACCCTCCAATAATCATGTTGATTTAACTCATTTGCATAATTAATTCATATCAATTTGCATACTAATAATAAAATACCAATGTCAAACATAACTAAGCAAATGGACAATAGAACATTGACTCCGACGGTCTGATTCGGTGTTGGATTATAAAAGCTAATTTATGAAGTTATTTTAATTATTTTAATTGGTTATTATTAACTAATTAGAACAAATTAGTAAAGTGATTCGGGAAAATTTATTTTGAGTAGAATTTGCTTATCTTCCCCAAATAATTTCATAACTTGGTTAATTTGTCCATGACAATTACAATACAATTCATTAATTATTGCAGATTTAAAGATTTTCAATTTGTTGAAGTAGTTTATTAAACTACTTCTGAACGTTTCGCTGCTTGCATTCTTCGCAAATTAACTTGTAATGGACAACTTTTTTTGCACAAAAAACATTTCAAAGGTTAAGGACTCGACCTTTGGATAAAATTTGAAGTCCTCGATTTTGTGTCGTTTGGAGACATTTTAAACGAAGTACTCGAAAAGTTTAAATTTTGGCCTGTTTCAACCACCCTCCTCGCCTTGCTAGTATTCAGGTGAGTGATCGCACATCTTTATCTCCCTTTTATCGCTATATAATAAGATCTTCCGACAGCATCACTCGCTCAACATCTTGTCTCTGCAAGTGATTGGAACAAGCAGGTTGCAAAGTCTCTTATTTATTTTGCTTTAAGGTAGCTTGACGTGTGCATCACGTTTTAACATTAATTTTAGCCGATGTAGTTTCGTGTTTCATCATTCTCATTCCATTGTTATGCGGTGGGGTTTATTAAAAAATAAAGTTTAATGACTATTTTTAAACTTTAAATAATCTTGGTTATTTAACAATAAAATACTTATTTTTAAATTTTCAACAAATTTATGTTTTCAGATAAGAAAAAAAGCATGTTGACCTTGAAGAGCAAGCTCCCTCAAGTGGGGAATTGGTTGTCTTTGGCGGGCCAAACTTCGAAGCGCAGCTTAGGTTCCACAAAATGTTTGAGATCCTCTGCCGCTCCCACTGATCCTGCTGATCCCGAGGACAATGCCAGCTTCTTTGAAATGGTCGAACTCTATTATGACAAAGCCGCCAATCTTTTGGAGCCAGTCCTTTCCAAACAGGCTTCTGTCGGAAGTTCCAACCCCGGAGAAAAAATGAAAAAAGTTAAGGGTATTCTTAACATGATCAAGCCTTGCAACAGGATCATCTCCATGTCCTTCCCCATCAGACGTGACAACGGAGAATTTGAAATGATCGAAGCATACAGGGCACAGCACAGCGACCACAAAACTCCAACAAAAGGAGGTACATTTTTGTGAGACTTTTTGAATATAATTCTTCCTTTCCAACGCAACCTGTTGAACAAATAATAATCGTCAACTTAACCTGCTATTTTCAGGTATTAGGTACGCTTTGGACGTATGCGCTGATGAGGTCCAAGCTTTGGCTTCCCTCATGACTTACAAGTGTGCCTGTGTCGACGTACCCTTTGGTGGTGCCAAGGGCGGCATCAAGATCAACCCCAAACTTTACTCGGAATATGAACTCGAAAAGATCACCAGGAGATTCACTATCGAACTGGCAAAGAGAGGATTTATCGGTAAGTTTAATTTAGACATGTTTTTAAACAACACTAATGAAAATAATATTTTGAATGCTCCAATAATTAATGAAAATATATATGAAATCACAAATAACCAATTAATTCACAATGTTGTCATTGTAGGACCTGGAATTGATGTACCCGCTCCAGACATGGGCACTGGTCCGAGAGAAATGAGCTGGATGGCAGATACTTACCAAAAAACACTTGGTGAACTATTTGCGTACTCAAATATCAAATGCCAGACAATTAAGTTAATTGTAATTGCATTTAATTAAATCATGTATTTCCATTAATTTATTGTTATGTGCTTTATATAATAAGTGTATAATGTGTTGCAAAATGGATCACAATCTCCTCTATGCGCGCATACGATTCAAACTTGTTTTTAGGTGTCCTTGTCGGCCTGGTGGAGCAAATTATGTTTGCTTTAATGTACTTTGGCACTTTGGATCTTTGCGAGTGCACGACAACATTTTGTTATCATTTCTACAATCATCATCGTTATCATCATCGTTGACATCAATTTGATTAGTTCAATCGATCTCCAACTAAGCTCGACATTCAGCACCATCTCCAACGTTAACGTTCAATAATTTTATTTTTATTATGAGGCAGATTTTTTAATATATTCAATTTTTATTTTCAGGCCACCACGACATGAATGCTCATGCTTGTGTCACTGGAAAACCAATTTCTCAGGGAGGAATCCACGGGAGGGTCTCAGCAACCGGAAAAGTGAGTAAATGACAGTTCATGTCAGATTTTGAAATTATCGTGCTTTTTAACTAATTTGTATTTATTTCTAAGATTTAATTAACTTCTGCAAATGTAAATATTGCAAGCAAATGTCTCTGGTATATAAGACAACACTGTTTTGCTTGTTATTAATAATAGGTATTAATTTAATAATTTTTTTATTAAATTAATTTATTAAATTAAATATTAACTTCCAGGGTGTTTTCCACGGAATTGAAATGTTCATCAACAGTCAGGAACATATGGACACAGTTGGGCTTTCCAAAGGTTTTGAGAACAAAACTTTCATTATTCAGGTTGGTCTGATTATTTCAAAATTAGAGAGCTGGTATTCATGCAAGCGATTCAACACTTGTACATTGGCTAAAAGTAATATAAAAATTGTTTAAGATAAACAAATTACGATAACTGGGGATCTTAGTATGAAACCAATATCAGCGAAGTGATAAGATAGTGACATCATAATAGAATTAAGATAATGGCACTCGTGCGAGTATTGATAAAAACTCTTCAATAAAAAGCTATTCCTATTTTTGGCTCAAATTTATGTGCTGAATTTTATTCCAGGGCTTTGGAAACGTAGGTCTTCATACCATGAGGTACCTTCACAGAGCAGGTGCCAAATGCGTTGGAGTTCTGGAGTGGGATGGAAGCATCTTCAATCAACATGGAATCGACCCAAGAGAACTGGAAGATTGGTTTTTGGTTGGTTTTTCTAGTTTCATGTTTTGACAATTAAAACATGATTTAAAACCCTTTCTGTGAGATCCGTTACCATCTCCAAATTGATCACTGTTCTCTACGAATCAATTTCTTTCCGACAATTCCAAGCATTTTGCATTAATACCTCACTTGCCATGTAAGCATACCAACTCCCTCTTTTTCAGACCCACAAGTCAATCAAGAACTTCCCCAAAGCAAAGCCTTATACTGGTCCGGAGGAGAGTTTGATGTACGAGAAGTGTGATATTCTTGTTCCTGCTGCCATCGAGAAGAGCATCACCAAACATGCTGCGCATCATATTAAGGCCAAGGTCTGAATTTTGAATACTAGATATTTTTACTTTTCAAATTATAAGGCTAAATATAATTCTTCTAAATACATTCTGTCAAGAGTTTTTTTTAACATTTTATTGTCTAGCTAAATATAGTTATGTAATTAAAACTTGTTTTTTCATATTATATTTTCATGTCGTAATGTAATGTTTCCTCTGACAGATCATCGCTGAAGCTGCCAACGGTCCCACGACGATGGCAGCAGACAAAGTCCTCAGGGACAAGAAAGTGCTCGTCATCCCAGTGAGTACCAATTTTTAATTGGAAATTTTCATAAACGTTTGCAAAGACTCTTGCAAAGACATTTTAGAAATTATAGTATATTATTGATATCATTTTTATTTGAGTTAAACGTTTAATTATTCATACTTTGTTGTGAAATTAGTCCCTCTAGAATTTTGTTCCCCAATTTCCTGAGTTGAATGTTTAAGCATCATCTAATAAGAATTTTTGATATTCAGGATTTGTATGTCAATGCTGGTGGTGTGACAGTTTCCTACTTCGAGTGGCTCAAGAACTTGAACCATGTCAGTTACGGTCGATTGACTTTCAAATACGAGAGGGACTCTAACATCCATCTCCTTGGTAACCATTCTTATTTTAAGAAATAAATTTGCTTAACCAACTTTATTATATTAGACATCATATTATTTTATATTTAATATTTGCTGCCAAAAGCAATATCTATGTTTACAAGACATCAAAATACTCAACTCCCAATAAATTGCAGATTCTGTGAAGCAGTCACTAGAAAAATCCTTTGGCAAACCCGAGGGAAGCATTGCTGTCAATCCCAGTGAAGCTTCCTAAAGAGGATGGGGGTAAATATTAGTATTTGCTTATAAAATGTTCACCGATGTGAGTGACCATGAGTTTACCTTGGTAAACGTGAGAAGATCGATCAAAACTAAACAGATTTTCTTAATTTATTTAAATACAATTTTAGTTTTAGAGACGGAGACTTATGAATCGCACGGTATATAATTCTATTAATAAAAATCGATTGAAATGGCTAAGGAGTGTCAAATATGCTTTATTGTGTCCACAGTTTGTGATGCATATTTTTGAAAAAATTAATGATATCAATTTTATTTTAAAGGATTTGGTTCAATGGTTGACAAATTAATTAAAATATGGATTTAAAAGTTGATTGAAACAATTTTTAAGGGAGCGTCAGAACAAGATATCGTGCATTCAGGTCTTGCCCAGACCATGGAGAACTCAGCTCTCGTAAGTTGAATATAATCGACATTTTGTTTTATTATTTTAGTTCAGAAATTACTCTTTAAAATAAAAGTAATTATGTGGTAAATATTTGAACGCCTTTAATTTTTTAAATATTTTTTAATCCAATAAACATCTTTGTAGCAAATTATGGTCACGGCAAAGGAATTCAACCTCGGCCTTGACCTGAGAACGGCTGCCTACATCAGCTCTGTGTCAAAGATTTACAACTGTTACAACGAGGCTGGTTTGACCTTCACGTAGGAATCTACTGATTCATCCCTAATTCATCTACTAAACATACATGAGTTTATTTTGTGTGCAAACATAAGAAATAAAGTTTCTACAATGAGTTTTTTCAAACATTTTGTCAAAAATGCAATTTTAATTCGTTTCGAGGGTTCGAGAATCATCGTATTTTAAGTACTTGTAGGGTCGCACATCCAGCATAATCACGTGCTGATCCTAACCCTATCAGCGATGACTTACCAGGCGCGCATACTTTGTTTGTGGACATCCTCCTTTGTCCTGACTGGCTATTTAAGAAGCTAAGTCATGGCATTCTTCCCTTTTGTCCTATTCAACGTTATGCTGAGGACATTAATAAAATACTACTATTACTGCATTCTTCCCTTCTCGTCTCTCCTACTCTTCCGGCTGCATCGCTACGTTGCTACTTCAGCAGTTAGCATGTTGTCAGTCAGAGCATTGTTGCCGTTGTTGTAAATAAACTGTGTAGCGAACTCGTCTTCGTCGTCATGGTCGCTGTCACTACAGTACACTTTATTCGATAGTTAACACTCGCGAAACCAAAAATTGTCTATTTAATGTTCTTGGCCTATCATCCCTAAAACGTCGAAGAGTGATCAATGACTTGTGGTCTAACAGACTCTGGTCTATTTTACAATTTAACTTTTGCAACAGTGACATAGCTGGGGAGGGACACCGACAATGGGCTCTCCCTCCCCTGATTATTGCCCAACGGTTGGTGAGAGACGGAAAAAAGGTCCTTTTATCAGGTTGAGCAACGATTTGTTTCCCCCGGAAAAGCTGAAATGTAGGGACGCATTACAAACGATTGAGGTTATTAGAACTGCCTAGTTCCTTGCTTAGTAATGTAATCCACTCCAACACAACGGTATTTTTAAAAGTTTACTTACCTAATTTGATATAAATTGTGAAGCCTTATTAGAGTATAAAAGGACTGGGGGAACAGTCAGAGGGAGCGGAAAGTTAGAGTTGGAGAAGGATTGCGAGTTTGACGATATTGCAGGCGAATACGTTCTTCGGAGATATTAGCGATATATTTTGGATATTATTGTTGTATCCTTACTTTTATGTTTGTTTATTGTCTGCAACTAACTATAAGAAGTTTGAGAAATCAACTTGGGAAGGGAATCGTTTATTTAGTAATTAATCTTTTCGAGCTCACAACAAAAGA
>MPNW01000140.1:117137-181246 GCA_011800805.1 Hirudo medicinalis | reverse complement strand
GGAGCGGCAACTTCCCTTTTGTTCGTTCTAGTCCTAGTTATGTGTTAGGTAGTGTGGATTCGTTGGCGAATAAAGTAGTTGTCTGTAGTGTCTTGGTGTAATCGACTAACTGCGAGTTACAACATTTCTGGAAATGTTTTCGCAACAAATGGAGACTTTAGTTCGTTCAATTGCCGCAAACTCTGCGACCATCCCGAATTTCATACCTTTCGAACCTAGTTAAGAGTTGTGGAACGATTGCACAAGTTTTGCTCACAAATCAGTCTGCTTCAATTTATAAGCTTTTGCAAACTGCGGCTTCACAAAAGCCAATTCCATGCGAAGTCAATAAATTGGACTTCTCGGAAATTCAAGCAGTGATGATTCAAAATTTCAATCCCAAAAGATTCATTGTGAGAGAAAGGTTTAGATTTTGGACTGAGTTGAAAAGGTAACCAGGAGAGACTATTCAAGAACTCGCGGCAAAAATTCGAACAGCCGCCTCTACATGTGATTTTCCTAGTATTGAGGATACGCTCGATGAAGCGTTGAGAACAAGATTTATGTGTTCTGTTGATAACGAGGCTGTTCTCAAGTCGTTGTTCAAAATCCCAGAAGACGAACTAACTTTCAATCGGGCAGTTGAAATCGCTACTGAAGTGGAAGAATCTCCTAAAGTCGCCAAAGCCACAGTACACGGCACACCGTTAATGAAAGTTTTAAAAGCTGCCGGAATTAAACCAGTTCAATCTCTGTTAATTAAACCAGAAAAGTAGATTTCAAAACGAGAAGCCAGGTGCAACAGCTCTCGAAATTTCCATTCCCGAAAGGAACGTGTCCAAGATGTGGGAAAAAAGGACAACACGCCAATGGTTGCAAACATATCAAAACTGAATGCAACTTCTGTGGAATCATAGGACACCTGGAAAAAGCATGTCTAAAAAAGAAGTTCAAAAGAGAGAAAAAAGTAAACTCAATCCACACAATCCCGAGCCACACCCCTCTTATACAAATGTTACAAATTGCAAAATCAGAATTTGCTTTCGAGTTGGACAGTGGAGCAAGGGATAACTTCTGTTCAATCGAAGTATGGAAAAAGTGGGGAAAGCCCAGTCTAAAACCTTCCAGTACAAGGTATATTTCTGCAACAGGAGACACCGTCCCGAACATAGGAGTCTGTGAAATTATTGTTTCGACATCGGAATCTCAAAAAGTACCTCTAGAATTTAATGTCACCAAGTTACCAAAACTCAACATTATTGGCAGGAAAGCCATAGTTGAACTGAAAATTGACAGGTCAAACTTGTTACGCAATCACGTTTTAAAGATTGATGAAGAATCTGATTCAAAAACCGTTGAAAAAGCATGTCACAAAATTTGCCACGATTTCAAAGAATGTTTCGAGCAAGAACTCGGCTGTTTGAAAGATTTCGAGTTAGAGGTAAAATTCAAACCCGAAGCAGCGCCAATTTTTGTCAAGGCAAGTACAGTTCCATTTTCAATTCAAGAAGATTTAAATCAGGCTCTTGATGCAGGAATAAAGAAAGGGATTTGGTCTCCAACGCACTTCAATGATTATGGAACTCCGCTAGTATCGATTTGAAAGAGTCTGAGACCAGGCGAAAAGAAGTCTAATTTTCGAATCTGTGGTGATTATTCGGTGACCGTAAATTCCCAGTTAGTACCTCACAGATACCCCATACCACTCTCATGCCATTTACTCGAAGAGGATTTCGCCCATTTCGGGTGTCCGCATACACTCGTAACGGACAATGCGTCTACTTTTACATTAGAAGAATTTCAAAAATTTCTGAGAAAGCGAGGTATTCCACACATGAGAGGAGCACCTTATCATCCCGCTACAAACGGACAAGCGGAGAAGTTAGTGCAGACCTTCAAACAATCGTTGAGAAAATCGCGGCTTCCGTGTAGCCAAGCATTACAGGAATTCCTAATTCACTATTGACGAACACCTTTGGAGTCTGGCCTCTCACCAAGTGAATTGCTAAACGGGAGGCAATTACGAGGCAAATTAGATGCGCTTTTGCCTTCTGTGCCTCAAATAGCAAAAAGTCTGCAAAACAGACTGAACAAGCCTACGTCAAACAAGAGAACGGGCAACACCAAATTCGATGTCGGGAAGTCCTGTTATGTACAACGCATCGATCCGGGTAAGGATCGCGTTCCCAGATGGATCCCGGCAGTTGTGGTTCAAGTCTTGGGACCTCGCCATGTTTTGATACAGGCCGTGCCAAAAGGACCTACTTGGAAGAAGCACTTTGAGCAATTGAGACCCAGACACGGAGTGGATGAGGACGATGATCCAGGCGTGGTGCCTGCCGGGTGTCCCACTCCAACTTCAAGGAATATTCCATTTTCAACAACTGTACTAGCAACGGTACAACCCCCGAGAAGACCCAGAGGTCGGCCAAGAGGACGAAGAAACTTCCAGCGGCCAAATCTGTAGGATCCGGAGCTTATACTTCCTATACGGTCGGAGAGATTACGCCTCAAAGCTCTGGGAGACTCTTCGGCTGGCGCGGAGGTTTTGTGACGCCATATTGGAGTATAAAAGGACTGGGGGAAACAATCTGAGGGAGCGGAAAGTTAGAGTTCGAGAAGGATTGCGAGTTTGACGATATTGCAGGCGAATACGTACTTATTAGCGATATATTTCAGTCGCGTTTCGGTTTCGAAGTTTTTGTCTGCCAATAAAGTTTCTGTTCAGTTTTATAAAGTTGGAATATTCATACAAAGACCCAACAGATATCTTCTCATTTCGTGTGCTTTATTGATGTTTAATTTCCAGGCTGTTTCAGAAATCTGATTAACAAATAAACTCAAGACTTCAGCAAATCTTTCAAATTATGTTGTTTTAGAATGAATGAATAGATAAAATTGAAGTTTTTATCCAATGGTTTGAAATTACACTGACCATATCTTTTGAACCTCTCGTTACGCTCCTGAATTTCCCTGGTGCGTGACGTCTTTTATGGTCGGCCCCTCTGCCGCATTTCATTTATAAAAGGCCATCGAAATCGAAATGTCTCAATCATCGAGTTATGAAACTAATGATAATAAATCCTCCTCTTCCTTCTTGAAATCAAAATAGTTGTTCAAAGTTTTCTGAGCATATAAACTTTTTTTTGAAAAACTCACATGTCGCAAGAGCTTTTGATTGATTTCGTTTCACATTTAAGGTTTTGCGGCATTACCCTGATATGAGTTCGAAGTTGTTTGTCGGAATAAACATGAAAACTAAAAATTGTGATATTTTGAGCTGATGATTAGACAGCTAAAAACTAAACAGTTGGTAAAAGTTAATGAAATTTAAGAATTTTTATGGATGCATGCATATAGCATGCTTATCATAAAGTGTTACTTTAGCCGCCACAGTTGTTTTGTTGCAATCAGTGGTTATCTCCCAGCGGATCAATTGAATTGGGAGTAACTTGTCATTAAGTTTTGTTAAAGTTAAATTCTTGAAATATATTTTTTACCGTTGTTGAACTGCTTCTCCACTTGTTCAGATGAAATCGGCATTGAGGTCGGTTTAAGGGGTTTCTCCGAATTTTGCATATAAAAAGCTGACTGCATAACGATATTTGTCAGACAAGATGAAGTTTTACGCCTTAAGAACGTTAAAACTGCTTATTGGATTGACCATTGCAGCTATGTTGTACCTTAGTTTTAAAATGCATACTGGAGGCAGTTCTTCCCCTAACGATTTTAAAACCACAAACGTTGGATTTAATAGCATATTCAAGAATATTTTCAGAGGAGATTTATCAGATTTTTTTATGGCAAAAGCTGCCACCAATCTCAGCACAAAATGGAGCACATCAGTTTATCCAAAGTTTTCTTCTGTAGTCCCAGTTCTTTCCAAGGGTTTGTTACCCATTAATACTTATAGATCCTTTTGGAAAAAAGTTCCCTATCACAAACATTCTTCAGAGCCAGATGATTTTGCAAATTGGAGATTGTCCGCCACTCACATGTGTGATGGACTTATGATTGGATATAATGACAATTTTCTTTACACAAATGATATGATAATTAACAGAGAATTTTGCAAATGCAAGAGATTAGGAGGTGAGTCAATAGAAAGTGTCATCATGCAGAACGAAGATGATGAATACTACATTTATGAAGTGGGTTGTTTTAGAAGAAAGTGCTCTTCTAGGCCTAAGTATGACTTTAATGCTGATAATCACCTCAATGATTGGATGATGAGTTTATCAACTGAAACCTTTGGGGACAAGGATGAAGTAGTGGAAGAAGCAGTTGTGCAAGATTTCACAATAGCAATCACTAGGTATGAATATGCAAATGTCTACCACACCATGACAGACTGGTATAATGCATTCCTCGTCAAGGAGTTTTTCAACCACACTTCCTTCGACACGAACATCCTCCTCGTCGACGCTCACCCCAGTGGTAATCTTGATCAGGTTTGGAATCGTCTTTTCAACTCCACCATTCGTCTTTCATCTTTGCCCGTTCGAACCAGATTCAAGAAACTAGCCTGGGGAATTTTGGGGTACAATAGTCCAATGGGCATTTTCATCACTGACAAAAAGCTCCCCCTATTTGAGGAATTTCGGTCTTTCTTCCTGGACTCTTACGGAATAAAGGAAGAGGATTTGCCGAGGCACGATTGCAAGACTTTCAACATTTTGTTTATCTGGAGACACGATTATGTGGCCCACCCACGAAATCCCAAGGGATCCATCTCTCGGAAGATTGCCAATGAGATGGAGTTGGTGAATTACCTGAAGCTGAAACTGCCCAGAGAGAAATTTCGAATCAAAGGTTCACAAATTGATGTTTTTGAGATGAAAGAACAGCTAAACCTGGTGACATGGGCTGACATTTTGATTGGAATGCACGGAGCTGGACTCACTCACACCTTGTTTCTGAAGAAGAATTCTTCTCTGATCGAGCTCAGTCCCAACTACATGTTCGGTGAACAGCACTTTGCAGCCATTGCCAAGTGGAGGAATCTCGTGTACAACAACTGGTCAAACACAGATCCTCTGAGGGAATTGCCGGACAAGTCGACAATCATTCCTCCCTCGGTTGTTTTGACACTGATTAAGAAGTCCATCAAGGATCTCTGCAGTCAAGCAGCATATCATGCCTTATTTCCCAAAACTAGTAATAATTAAAATCTCAGATTTTTCTTTCGAAATACTAGATAAAAAGCAGATACTTATTTGCAAACATCTTAATCTGAGAGTGTCTGCTACCACATGTGATTTATTTGTCTAGGTTGAGTGAAAATTCATAAATGTTTGTCATTGATTTTATGATTTTAAAAACTTATTTATGAATATTTGTTCTTTCAAACCATGGATTTTCAAGTTTCGGCTATGATAATGATCATGTTGAAATGCTGCATTCAGCTTTTGGCCAATTTCAAGAGAGTTTATTGATTGAGGTCTCATAATTTATTTGCAAGATTGATTTAAGTTTTTAATGAAGTAGATATTTTTATTAGTGGGAGTTGGCCACTAAATGTCATCGCTCAATCACTGCAGCATATTAATTAACCAAATTAAAAGCAATTTACTTTAGAAGGGGCATATCCTATAAATTATTAACCAGTTCTTAAGCAAAGAACTTGTTTTCATGATTTTGCATTCACTTTGATTTGTTAGCCATTGTAAATAATTATGGTAGATGTTAAAATGCGATAATGTCGAAAACTTTTAAGCACATGGCTATCTTGGTTTTATTAATTCTGTCAATATGTCGTGTACAGATATGGAAATGCTATTTAAATATATCTTAAAATTTGATTTTCGCAATTCTAATTGCCTCATAAAAGGGTCAATAAATATTGTCGAGGTGATCAATGTTGATCGATGAGACACGCAAGTGCTTTAAGCAAATGTTTTCATTATGTTATCGATTAGGTTCGCCGGGCGTCACAATGCAGAAAAATCTTAGTTGCTGATCTAGGTGGCGATTTATCATTCGGGCGTCGACTGTAAGGTGGGATGCTCAAATGAGATGCTAAACCTGTCCAACCTGAGGACAATTTTGAAGCCATGGACAATTGTTTGGAGGTAGACCCTTCCAGGGCCTTAATATCGTAACATTTCGCTCATTTTTCTCAAAACTATTGAATTGCATAGTTTACCTAAATCGGTTGAGCGGGTGTTGTGCAAAGCTTTACGTCTCTCGCACCAGAACGCTTTATTCCACCAAATGATAACATGATGATAACGTGAGTTATGCGTTCATGCAACGAAATTTAAATGTATGTACTTAATTAAACACCTAATTCAACCCAATAATTCCCGGTTGACTGCGGGTCAAAAGGTTTCACTAGAGTTGTTTCAACAACAAGCAACTCTGTGGATCATTGTGAATCGGTCAAGCAAATGGTCATCGTTCTACTATCTACATATCTATGTATAATATAGAACGGAAAGTGCGTGTTTCTGTCTGCCCCAAGAACTCCTCCCAAACGGTGAAATGAAGCGACTTGAAATTTGCACACATTCTCTATGCCATTCTTGGATCAACTGTTATTTTCAACTTTCACCTTTTCTTAAATCGCATACGAGCTTTCAACTCGAGAGCTACTGAAAGCGTTGTCTAATGTTCGAGACTTCGCCTCTCGCGATGACAGCGGGTTCGGGTACCGTTGAGGGAGCACCGTTCTAAAAACCCAGTTCTCTGAGGGTAAGTAGCTATGTGAATTTATACATGTAGTTTGACTGGCGAAGCCGGTTTAAAAAATCTAGTAAGCTTATATTTCTTATCATTGTTCTTAAATTCGGCGAGGAATACGGAAAACCCAGTTTTTCAAAAAATAATTTTTAGGAAAACTACATTGCTGGCCTATAGATTTTGACAAGTGCTTTTTAGATTAGGAAGTTGTTAACAAATACATTGCACGGTTTTGCAAATGATGACGATGTTCACAGTCATACTTGGTGCTTTTCTGTAAAAATTAATTTAACCTATAACAATTTTAATTTTACGGCAAAAGTTGTTTATATATTTTTTCTTTAATATTTTGATGAACAATAAATTAAATTCGTGCATTAAATGTTTTTTTTGTGTCCAGCGTTCACTTCAAAAGATTAATGACAGACGCTTCTTAATAACTCGTTTATGTAACTGTCGACAAACCCCAGACTCTCTTAACATGAAACATTTTTTTTAATTTTTAATTATTTAAGATTATCTTTAATATTTTATCTAAAAAATTCTCGTAAGTCGTGTTTTATTGTCAGGATATTAATATAGAATTCTTTGAAATTCATTTTGAAAGCATTTTTATCTGTTTAGATTTTAATTCACTAATTTGTTGAGAATTTTATAATTCAAGTTTATTATGCACGAAAGACAACATTATGATAAAATAAAAGTCTAAAAACTATTATTTAGAAGTCGTAGAAATGATTATTTGACATTCATTAAGTAAACTTGTAAGTAACGAGTTATTAATAAAACTTAACTATTGTTAATAATAAAATATTATCGGTTAAATAATATAGAATCATTATTGCAATATTAACGTAATTAAATTATACATTGAGTAGAAAGTAGTGTGAAGATGATCTAAGCAATCGGATCTCATCAGAGCTTCGTCGATGACGTCATCAGGTTATTGGTGAGTCATATGATGTGATCAGCTGAAGGTAATTCTTGTGCTTTGAATGTGTCAATCAAAATAAGCTCAGTTGCGTTTCAACTTCCTGCAATCTTTTGCCACGACAAAATTAATTCACAAAAGTTTAATTTCAGTTTTAGTTCGTTTGCATTAAGAAGGAATGCTAATGAAATGGTCTGAAAGACATCAACAATTTAACAAAGAGGGCGAAACGAAATTAGGTAAAAAACAACGCTTGCGATTCTTTTGCATGTAATTGTTGGCAGAACTTCTGAAGGTGACAATAATGGCAACAATTATATCATCGTTGTTATAATTAAATAACGCCAAATAAAAACTTGCTGATGTTGTAGGACGGGATACGAAACTCGCCAGCATATCGTGAAAAATAACCTTTTAAAAGGTATTCGTCTAAGCTTCCACCCATTGATATCTTGCTATTAACTGCTTTAAAAAAAGTGGGTCAAGCGTTGCTAAAAGCAGACGATCTGTTACTGATGTGATTGCTTTTATTTTCTCTGACGGGTCTCTCGCGCATTTGACAGCAATTGATCAATGTTTTAGCATTAATTCGCGACAATTAGCAAATTGTGGAACCTTACCTAAACTAGATCAGCATCGAACTTTCTCAAACCAGGCTTTTCAAGAACCAGGAACCTCAGCCTCAGAGCTGAATCACTCGCTGGTGATGACTGACAATCAATACATTAATCGTAATTCAGAAGGACCTCCTCGTCGTTAAATGCGTCAACAACTTCCGAGAGAGTGCTTATGAGACCACACTCGTGCGATGACTGAGTCTCTGAGCTACATGAATAGTACTTGGTTGCACTGAAGAAAGCCCTCATTCTCTTCTTATCAATCATCGACTGAAATTAGTTGGCTCACAACAAGGCATTCCCCTTTCTCCTAAAAATATCCAAAGCCAGAAGAAATCCTCCTAAGAAATTACATTTAAGATGCCTACGTTAAAAAAGTTATGGTAACGGATAGCACAAGCTATTTGTAATTGATGGGCTGAAGAAACACAACGTCATTGGTATCAGACCATGTTTTATCAACTGGCTTCATGGAAACAATTTGAGAGAGAAATTCACGGACAGAAGACAGGTCCGATATAAATAACATCGAAGCAAAAAACAAAATAAAGATATCATCACCATCATCACCACTGGCAGCCTTATTAAAAGAGATTGAGGAGGAAATTGTAGACAAAAATCACAAGGAGCATCAAGTAGGATTGATTATGTTCATCCTTAAAGCACAAAGTCGACTGATTATTGCTACAAATATAATTTACAAAAATAATTTCATTCAACGTGCCAATCGCATGCCAAGACTGCATGCCTGCTCAGAGCTTTGAAAGGAGCAAGCAGGCCACAACAGAAATAATAAATACCAGTTGTAATGTATGCACAATAGTGTCCTGATGCATATACAAGTTTATTCTGCTGTAAGATGAAAGCGAAAATCATAAAACCACAGATGAGAATCATTTAAGAACGAGGAAGCACTCGAACAAAATAACAGATGATCAACAAAGTAATGGCCAAAATTGAAGGCTTTTAAATCAAATTAAATTTGTTTGCCAAAGAAATCAAAATTAAAGAAAAAAAAAAGCTGGAATTAATGAGTTATCTCAACAAATAAATGTGGATAAACGAGGAAATATCAGTTGTAAAACAAAAGTCCAAATTGGCATCAAAAGAAGCATCGCTGCAAGAGAAACGTCAAGTGGCACAGATACCGCTCGGTTCGAGCGAAAAATTACCACAGTGCGCTTTCGAGGATAGAGTTACGGAAATCGTTATTCAGATGGCCGACAGGTCCAACAAGTCAGAAGCTGCCTTGTTCAAGTCCCAGTGGTTCAGTTCGAGGACCTGCTTGCAACGACTTCTGGAGGCCAAGGCCAACCTGAAAAGGCTCTCGACTTTCAGGTACTTTACGGCAGCGTTGGCATTCCAGTGGAGCAAAGAAAGTGCGGTTTGGCACTCTTCCAGGGACACCCCTTCCACTGCCGAGTGAACGACTTCGATCATGTCCTTCGCCTCCCCCAAGGAGGCACATTTCTCGTCAAAGAGCTCGTCACTTCCGGGCAAAGAGAGGTGGCTGTTGAATTTAATCTCTGGATCGAGCATTGCCTGGATCGTCATGTTGTCGTAGGCACCTTCGATCGCATTGTCACACCCTGCATCCAAAAGTGGCTCGTCATCGTCGACCGCCGTCCTCCCGTCACACAACAACCTTCCAATTTTTAAATCTTTCGAGTGGAGTTTATTCTTTACATTCCCAACAGAGTTTTTTGATTGGTCGGAATTCCTGTTGGCTTTCTCACAGGCCACAGCCTCCTTAAAGTTTTCATAATTCTCTGCTTTCTTTTTCCCTTCCTTAGCCTCACAATTCGCATCCTTCATGTACTGCTGCTTTCCTGGAAGAAGCCAGTAGTGGGTGTTGCTGAGCTTCTCTCCATCTTGAAGCACTGGATGAATCTCGATTGTTTTTGGTGTTTTGGAAGGGGCATGCCAGAGGTAATCTCGGGGCGGGATGGGAGGCATGCAGTTGGAACTCTGGGAGCCGAAGACGGGGTTGTCCGAGTTGGCTTTGGAGAGTTTGATGTCAAACATCGAGTCCTTCTCTCTGTTGGAAACTCTGAGGTTTTCACAGCTCGAAGAACAAGCAGTTCTGTCAGCATTGGCAATGGTGACTTTCAGTCGTTCACTGGCATATGGATAACAGGTCGGCATAGTCTGATCAGTTATGTAGTGTGGCAAGCAACCTAAGAATGAAACTACTATAAGAATTATGGTTTTTCAATAATTTGCTTTATTCAACCAAGAGGAACAAGACTCTTAAGAAGAATATTCACCACACTGACAAGAATTACCTGACCATTCTTATAAAACCTTGCTGTCATAGAATTATACTTATTATTGCAATATCTTCAGATATTCACTTAATAAAAAAATATGAACAGTGATCTTGCATTAGAAAAGAGCTTTACAATGTTGCAGGGAAACCAAGTAAATACTTGTTTTTCTAGGAGTTTACATTTGCAGATTAAGTTATTTTTAATAATTTCACTTTGGGAATTTAACCTCAGGTACTAAAACTTCATCTTCCATACAATTACATAAATTAACCAAACAAAAAATATCTGTACAAAAAAAATTGCAAAGATTAAATCCCACTGAATGTTCCATCAGAATGAATGACATCATGGAACTCACATTCATTTTCTTTGTCCAGAGATCTTGAAAGATTTGAAAGTGGATCCTCTTTTGAACTATTGTCAGGCACAATCAATGGCTGTGACATCTCTGTTCTACTATTTTGAAACATGTGTTTTTCCATTTGACACGAGAAAAGCAATTCCAGTCCTTTTCAAAAGCAACATGGCATTATTGGATTAAAGTTAACTAAATAAACTCACTAGCTTTAAAACGAAATTAGAATAACTAAATTCCTCAGATACGCGACAAAAACATGTTATATTAGTTACCTTAAATGCGTATAATAACGAACTCAAAAATCGACGAAGGCGGATATCAACCAGGTATTAATTCTCGGACGACTACTATGTCAACAGAAGTCTCTAGCAAATTCTAAATACTTTATAGAAGCTTTCAAGCGAAAAATAAAACAACAAAACATCGTTTAGGCAATTATGTGAAATATATTTTCGTCTTATCTCGATTGCATTACAATAACATAAGCCAGCCAATTTGCCTAAAACAAGCTTGTTGACACGGATGCATCAATTCATAATTTTTCTTGTGGACGAGAAAACGGGAACAACAATTTAACGTACCTTCACCTTCTTCTTTATTGTACCTTCACGGCGTGTAATATTAAAATTACATCAAAGCATCCATGACGGCAAGATTACAGGTCTTCCCGAACACCATTTTAGTTTAGTATATTTGATTAAAGTCTCTTGCCCAAGTACCACAAAGGTAATAAGCGTTTTATACAATCTCTAAGCCAAATACAACATTATATAGCGCCAGAAAAGTCGCCGAATAATAGATCCTCGAACAATTAATGTCAATGACGCATTTGAGGACAATTAGTGCTGTATATTTACTTTGCACCCCTCAAAGTATCAATGGGGTAATTTACAGGAAATGCGTAAAGGAGAAACTCGATTAATGAAACACAGCGGTAATTAAGATCCTAGTACATGAAAATCGTTCTAGTCACAAATGTTTAGGACCTCCTAGCTTTATTTACTAAGAAATTAGTGTATCTTGTTTTATTTTTTGCATTGAATTATTTAAACTTGTGCAGGGGGCGATCTAGAATACTTTGACGAGGGAGGGGCCTGAATTCATAAATCGCTTGCTGATGCAAATATAAGCCGGCGGATATTTTATAGCCAGTTTGCTTATTAATTATAAAATGGTTTAAGGTCTTTTATATTCAAAGTTACAGTTTTATAAAAATGCAACACGACCTAATCTACCAAAATTATCAACTATTGTCTCTACTAGTAAACTGATCGGCATATCTTTAAAGGCGCTCTGATTTTTTTACGATAACTTTTGATTGAACTATTTTTTCAAAACCAAATTTCGATATGTTATTTTATAGAGTTTCAGATTCGGAAATTTCTGTATGATATGATGATACATTCCAGAAATATGCGTTAAAATCGCAAATATGCGTTTTTCGCATTCGTCATATCTTTAAGTTTCCTGTAAATGTATTAAGGGTTCAAAATCATGTTATTAATTCAAATAAACGTCTCTGTCCCTTCTTTTCTATTACATCAATACATATTGACTTCGTTGATGACATTAATCGTTCCAGGTATTCTTTTCGCAAGATTTTCCAGGCCTCAATTATCGCCTCTTTAATTGTTTATTAACGTCTATTGCATACCTAGATGATTAGGACATATCGCCTCTTTCGACAGCCCATTCCATGACGCTCAGAAAAAAATGCCATCGCCTCCTATGAGGTGTATCTTGATGGAAATCAAAGTCATTTTCATGGTGAATCATAGCAAAGGGAGTATACTGAAGATGGTTTTGATTTAATCCTTGGAAGCCTGTTTTCCTCTCAGAAAAGTTAATTCTGTTTGACCGCATGCTAAAAATGCTCTCCATACCATAACGGAACCTCCGAAATTTCTACTGCAATAAACCTCTCCATTCCAGTAATAGTGGCACCCATCAGGATCATAGATGTTAAACTTTGTTTCGTCTAGAATAATTACTGACTTCCAGTCAGAGTCAAAGTCCCCATAATCAATCATATGTTTCGCCGGATGTATATCCTCTTTCTTGAGCTTTTTAGCGGCATTGATATTAATTATGCAAATACGTGAAACCGATCTTAAAGACATGACGAACAATTTGCATTTCCTGTTAAAGCATAAATTATAACACCAAATTTGAGGTTATAAAATTCACAGGAAAGTTATGCGAAGAAATGCGGCGCTCTATATGACATGACGACCTCTGTATTTCAATATCTTGATGCATGTACATAAGGGATAGACCATTCAGTCTGTCAAACTTTTCATTGCCAGCTGGTGTGGATGGTCATATAGCCGAAATGAATAGAATCATTCTAACATTTGAATGTAAATCATTGTCTGCCCAATATGTAGAATCTACAAAATTTGAGATTGCTCGCCCAACATCAACATTTTACCCACCATTACCTATTTAATGATAACGATTTTTGAGAAGTTACAAGACTACCAACAATGTATCGTCAACGACAATTCTAGTAGCTTTACCACAGCTACTAATATTTTCGTCCTAAGTCGTAAATTATTGAAATAAAATAAATTTTTTATATAAAATGATTTTTTTTATCTTAGATTTTAAAAATCACGGAAAGGGCTTAGCCATGGTTGAAAGTTTAAAAAGTAAATTCCACAGGTTGGTTCTCTTTATCAAATACTTCATCTCCGAAAGAAGACACATCAGATCAGATGAACCCAAAAAGTATTAATAAATGCGAAAGGGATCCATTAACTCAAGAACCATATTGACTCACTTCTTTAGACCCTATTCTTGCAGAGACAGGGTAACGAGCTATTATACACCTGGTCGAAATGTGTCAGATATATCCACTATATTAAACGCTCTTACCCTTTCTAAGATAAATATTGGGTAGTGTGGAAATTACTGCACGTTTTTTTACCTTTAATTCTGAAATGGTATCCCTTGACCCAAGGGATTACAAGGACATCAAATTTGTTAGGTGCATTAATCATCCCTTCAAATCAACGAAATAGCATTAAATGATGTTATCCATACTATTGGCAATTATTTCCTAATTACAAATCTAGGAATCACAATCAGTGCATGAAAGACATTCATCAGCCACAGGAATTGAGTTTTCATAACGATTCTTTGTTATCATCAGTGCCTTCAATTTCGATATTTTCCCGACGTCATCCAAATTCACGCGAGTTGATGTGCCCATGCCAGCCTTTTCATCCACCCGAATTTCGGCTGTGATCTACAGATTACAAAAAATAAATTTTAGGTTTTAATGCACTTTAAATAAATCTTAAAAGAAAAATATGAATGGGGAGAAAACATCTGAAAATTAGGATCTCACGGGTTCTAAGAGGCCTGTTTGGCTTCTCCCCAAAGACTGACCACTTTTCCATCCCATTTTCTTCAGCATTTTGTGCCCAATGTTAGACTCAGGTAGAGCTCTGAAAATAAATAGGTTAACAAAGACTAAATAGTAAATAAATTGATGACTCTAACCTGTCAATGGATGCAGGTTGTGCGATGATGAACGAACAGTCGCTCCCCACTTTGGCTCGTCTTTTCTTTGCCCTGTCCCGATAACTTGCAGACAGTTTTGGCTGCTTTTCGTAGTTCATGTTCTAAATAAGCCGTTTAATTTAGAATTATAAATCAATATTATTTATACTTGCTGAAATTATACTTAACAATCACTAAGATGTATTATCGAATGTAAATTATACATAATTACATAAGTTATGTAACAGATGTTAATTAGACCTGAAAATGTCTAATAACGTTCTTAGGATCATCATCAAACCTTAAGTCCATATTTCTTTTTAATCATTTTTAGCTGAAACCTCCTCTGTTGATCTGTGCTCATTTGTTCTGGAGAAAAGTGAATTTAAATGACCAACTCATCTGCATATTCCTAACAAATAATTTGATATCAGTGGTGCTTTTAGGGCAATAGCTATGACGTTCTACATAAAATGGAACATCCAAATTTGAAAACACTTATATTTTATGTTATTCATTCAGCCAAATGTATTTAACGATACTCTTGATAAAAAGTCCTTTAATCATGTGAATGTTCATCGTGTAAATCAAATTACTTAATTAGTTTAATAACATTACAAGTTCTCATAATCTCTCATGCATTTGATGCGTGCATAACAAAAGAATCAAAGAATCAAGTTTCAGAACCAACTGGTTGATTCATTTCGATCGTCGTCGCAAAGCACTTTGAGATTCCAGGGTTCGCATCCACGACACGTGTCGGAACGAGGATGGATGTGAAGTTCAAAGGTCGTGGAGTCGCCTATCCTTAAAAGGTCGAGATGTTGAAGGCGATGAGATGCACCGACCTCCTTGTTCTGAAAGACATCAGAGGTGGTTCATGATATATTCACACCATTAATGTTTACTTGTAAGTGTCTAATAATAGCCTGAAGCGTCCGAATAAAGTGATTTAAAGGAATAAATTATAATGCATCGTCGTTCAATTCACCTCCCCGATTCGTTTGTCGTTAACAAAAGTTCCAGAAACGCTTCCTTCGTCGGTGACGAAGTATTCCCTGAGGCTTTCGTCGTACTTGATGCTGCAGTGCATCTGTGAGCAATTTTTATTTGATTAGTATAACTAATTAATACAAGTATTACTCACCATATTGTTGGCCATCATCATGGCTTTATGGAAATTAATATCCACAACTTAAAAAAGATTAAAAATCTCACCCTGCTGATCTTCAGGTCCGAAATGACGACGTCGTGCTCGAGCGACTCGTCTCTCCCGATCGACGCGCCTTTGCAGGTGAGGACGACGAGGGAATTGATTTGCAGACAATTCGAACTTTTCACGACGGCCCTGATGCACGACATGTACGTCTCCGGCACTGCGATCGCAATCGTAATTATAATAAACGAATAACTAAATAACTTGCACAAAATTAAAATTATTTACTTGCAAAATAAAAGTTGCATCGAATGAGATTATTCTCGTGCATGTGATTTTTAACTTCGTAAAAGTGAACTCAACTGCTTCTCAAATCCATCTCATCTGCTGCGATGCTTCTGGTATTATCCGATACCTTATCGCCATTGTAATCATGGTCATCGTCGTCGTCATTAAAGTCGTCATCATCATCATCATCATTTGAAAGAATTTCTCCTTCCTCAATTTCTGACTTTTGAAGGCCAGCCTCATCGTTACATTTGCTCGAACTGCCGTCGAATTTCTTCACTTTATTCCCCCGTTTGATGACCTGATAAGATTTTTGCGAACCGAGTTGCAAAATGTCTCAATAAAATTTGAATAAGAACTATTTAATAAAGCAAGGTTTCATAAATAATTAATTTGGATTTCTGGAACTTAAGCTAAATTATTTAAATACTTTCCAATAACTGTGTTCAAGAAAACATTAAAAGAGATAATACATGAAAGTTACTTTTTTAATTACTGGTTCAGGTAGGTTAGAATGACTGCTTTTATTTTTGAGGATGTGAGAAATAACATTGAAATCTTGCATGTTGATTTGGGAATGAAACTCATAGTTTTGTGATTCTTCATTGTAGCTGTAGTACACACCACTGCTTGGCTCATAATAAAGTGATCTCTCCTGCAACGAGTTAATCATGCATTTTAGATGATGAATTTATTCATTAAATTTAATTTAAGCCATCAAACAGATTTTTGTCCTCACAAATATAATTTAAAAGATGATGTTATTATGAAACCTGATATTATTCAATGATTAAATAATGCAATCAAAGTTAAAAATAAAAATTGTAAAATGAATATTGAATTCAGTTATTAAATATTTAAAGATGATTTACTGCATCATAGTAACACTTTGAGTGTTTATCATAATACATCTTCATATCTGGATCATAAACATAGCTTGATTGAGCAATTGATGATTCTGCAACTTCTGCCAAAGCTTCAGCTGTTAGCACTTCTGCAAGTAATAGTTTATTTTATAACAGTTTTAATGTTTATAGCACGAAACATTGCAATATTTATTACATTACTGCTATCCGAAACAGTTGAGTGTAACAAACTTCCTGAGGCACATAACCAACCAGAAAGTATCGCTCACCAATCACAGGTGTCTCTCGCACGATGTCAAAACTGTCATATTGAGAATAACTGTCGGTATACGATGGTGATGCTTTGCATGTTGATCCAAGCGAGGAAATTAGCTGCTGCTCCAAATCTAAAATTTTCAGCTTTGCTTCGGCTAACTCGTTTTCAAGGAAATCGATGCGTTTTTTGTAGGCAATCATTTCTTTTGAGTTTATCATCGCAATCTTATTACATGCAGTTGTGGGTACTATTGAGTTTATAAAGATTTAAACCCAAAATCAAAATTCGTACGAATTATTGTTTTTATTTACCAAAGAATGTACAGCATTGCAATGTTAAAATACATAAATTAATACAAGCATAATTTTTATTGCAGAAATTAAATATTTATTATGTAAGCTTAACCTTTGAAAGTAAAGGTGATACCAAGTGTTTATAAGTTGAAGCTGATGGATACTTCGCCAGCTGTTTCTTCGCATCTCAAAGTTTCAGCTGGATTTGCTTGTTAAATGCGCACCTGATGTTTACTTGAAACTTAGTTCGACCAGAGTTTTATCTGAATTTGAAATGCTGCGCAAGCCTCGAAAAGTCGAACACGAACATTTAATTGGAGAAGCTTTTGAGGATGAAGAATTCGTTGAGACAAGTGTGCTTATCGACTCGCTAACCATTAAGAGGTTGCAGCGTCATAAAAGTCGACCCAGTGATAAAAACAAGACTTGTGCTTACAAAGATGTCAAAATTGGTGAGAATGCAACAGAATTTAATTACAAAGATGACGTTGGTTTAGTGACTCACATAAAGAAGTCTGATGCTTTAGAAGTGACAACTTTGCCTGATGTGATGAAGAAGTTTTCTTTAAGTTCAGATTGCAATAAAGCTTTTGGTTGGCCCAATGAGATCAGTGTTTCAGAAGCTCGGGTATTTGTTGACAAGGAGAGCAAAGGACTTAATTCTATTGGTAATTGCTGTGGTCTTCAAAAACTCAAAAAAGCTAGTTGTGCAAGCGGTAACACAAGTCCATCAAATGCTGTTGATTATGAAGCAGACAATGATCGAGGAGGTTCGAGTTACAAAAAATTAAATAAAAAGAATCACAGCAAACTTAGGACTCCAAAGAAAGCTTTCAGGCAGAAATTTAGAAAGTTCATGAGAAGGGTTAAATGTTTTTAATTTCTATTTACAAAAAGATTTAATTTATTGAATGAGTGATTTCATTCTCTCATTCTTGCAGCATTTTATAGTGCAACTCTAGAATAATCTTTCCATTTAAAATTGAAGAATGGATCCAAAGCCTGGAAAGGACTCAAAATTGGTTGGGGATTTTTCCAGGGGAGTTTGAAGCAGTTTGCAGGCCCCCTGATGACCTTCAACATCCCCCACGAAGCCCTCGTGAATGTCTGGAGAAGGAGGGAAGCGGCTTGACGGGGATTAATTTCGCTTTTGAGGCATCAAGAAGTCGACATATCTGCTTTGTTATGCAAAGTTGACATGCTTTTGAGTTATTGGGAGAGATTAATATTTCTTATCTTGGATGCATCATGTTTACATTGTCTGTGCACATAAACACACCTGATATCATGTTCATATTACAATAGCATTGATAATATTATAATAGCCATTCTGAATTATTGTTAATGTCTTGTTTAAATGCATTTTGTGTTTCTTAGAAGATGAATTAAATTTATTATCGAAGGATTGTTGCATTTTGATGGGTGGAAGTGTCACCAATGTGATGCAACATTTAAGAGTTCATCTTCTTAAGATTGATTTTACTTCACAAATGTGTTCAATAGCTGCTTATCTGTCATTCAGATATTTTATTAAGTTTTACACTTAAAAAATATATTTTGTAGGAAATGATGATAATGAACCTGCACATTTCATTCATTTGCCTAGTAATCAATCAACATTAATCGATGATTGATATTTATTTTTCCCCGTTTTTCTCAGTTTTATTCCAATCCTCTACTCTTTTATAAATGTGAACATGCAATTTGAAATACATTTCACATTCTACTTGGTGCATTTGTGGGGAGCATCTAACGTCAGTTGTGCTCATTTATTTCTTATTCTTCTGACCATGCAGACCTCGTAATTTCTCACAATATTCTTGGCATTTAGAATGCATTTTGAAATAACAATTTGATTTGCAGAGGCTGTTTCCAGAAATCGTTATTTGCCATTTATCTATCCCATTTCACCAAAAACTAATTTTTCAACGTTTTCAACGAAAAAATTTAATAAGTTTCAAATGCACGCGTAGTTCTTTTCAGAAAAAGTTTGAAAAGCGATTCCTCAGTGCTGAGGGGGGCGTCTATAAAGATGTTAATAAACAGAGTTCTCCAATGGAGACAAATGGCGGGAAACGTTGCGAGGTGTTGGACGACTGCGGTGGTCAAAGATGGTGACGAAGATGACAGGGGTTTCATTAAAATTCTGCTCGGGTCGGGTTTCTTCATCCTCAAGATCTGCTTGTTGCTGCCACCTGAAAAAAAATTGCCGCAAAGTTTATTGTAATAATAAGCAATAAGTAATAAATAATAATAAGTTTATTGAGTTTATTCACAACAAATTTAATGTGCTAACTAATAAATGTTAGATACAAATAAATAAAATAAAAGTCTCTAATGTAAAGCATGACAAACTAATTAGTTAAGTTAAGTATTATCTTAAGTTTAACACGCATTTTTATAAATCAAATAAAAATATTATGCCTTAATTAACATTTGCTTTCAAAAACTACCCATTTCTAAGTGTGATCTTCTTTTTAATTCCATTTACTTTTGGATAATCCTGGATTCATTTGCTCTCTAACAATTCTCATTGAAATAAAACTAAGCTTTATCTCTTCAATTTGAAATCAAATTTTGAAGCTTAAATCAATCACAATCTCTCTTGAATTGGAAGGTCAATTCCTTACTTGAAAATTGATAACGAACTATATTTTTAAGGAATATATCAACTCGCTATAATGAAACATCCTTGGCACAAAAATTTGTTGAGTTCAAAATTCACGAATTCATCCAACAACTGGAGTGGTTAGGGGGAGCAAACGAAAACATAAGTTGCTTGAAGGTTTGTGTTGCAACTTTCGACAAAAAATTGAGAACATCGAGCAAAGTACCTCGAATTGAGGTGTTGTCGATCCTCTAAGTCAGGAATTATGATTCGAACCTGCCGATGAACCCTGCCTTGAGAGGAACAATAACAGAGTGAGTTAGCTTGAGAGCGAGTTACAAAGAAGAGAATTTACATTTTAGGCAAACATACACTTACACCTCGTATTCCAACCGATCTGGGAATATAATTCCAGACCTATGTGCTTGGAAGGAAGAACAGTACACAATCTGCAAGTGTCCATTACAGCACATATCTAAGACATCGAACAAAAGTAAAGCAGCAAAATATGACATTTCAGAAATCCACTCATGGATGTCGAAGAATACCCAGAACGCACCTGCAAGCTGAGCCAAACTTTTACTGCCAGAGGGTGCAGCTTGAGGAAATGATGACAAAGAAATCTTACGGTTTCTGGAGAAGACAGGGTCTGTCATGGCGATGGCCAATGAGTTCCGCGACAGGGCACAGGGTGGCTACAGGGTCTGGAGAGACCTCAGTGCGACAGAAGAAAGACTCAGGACAAGATTATTAAGAACCTGAGACAGAAATACTGACAGTGGGAGTCTATTGAGTTCACTCTTTTTATCTTTTGTCCTGCTCATAAGGTGATCTCGGATCCCGAACGAGGACACTAAACTCGCGAAGGAATTTGGACATTCGCATTGTTCGATTTTTCAATCTGATTTGATTGTTGGAAGGCTGAGAAACAATAATAATAGTAAGAGCGGTAATAATAATCATATTATTAATAATAATAATAATAACTATAATAATAATAACAATAACAACAATAATGATAATAATAGTAATAATAATAATAAAAATAATAATAATAATAACAACAGCAATAACGAAAATGTTGACGACGATGATGGTTATGGCGATGACAATAATAACATTAACAATAACAATAATGGTAATTAATTATTTCAAATAAAATCTGCGGAAGTCAGATTGAAAACCACTTCCTGCAGAAATTTCGTGACTGCAAAATTCAAGTCGTGAATTCGTGTTTTCTGGAGAAATTATTTAAAACATTTTTTATATTTCTCCCGCAGGCTCGAAAGAATTCTTTTATCAGGGAACAAAATCACTCGACATCTCTCAGTCCATTATTTAACAAGTGCAGGTTTTTCGAGACTTTCATAAAATATATTTTTAAATAAATTAATTGACTCCGTGTAATGTTTATTTTATATAATTATTTGAGGTTTTTTTTTTTTTATAAATATTTAAGGTTTTAAAAATCACTTTCAAAATTTATTTCATACAATTTTTGTATATTCTAATTTTTATAAAATAATAAATGCAAAAATAACAGCAACAACAGCAACATTAAGAATAAGTGCATTAACAAAACTTAAGCATCACAGCAGACATAATCACAACAGTCCTCAAAGAAACAAATGTTTGTTTGATTCCCAATGACACCTGCCAACAAAAGGCAGAATTTCAAGATTGTGTTGAATTCTGATTCCGAGTGATTTTACCACCCAGGTTACCCAGGTGCATGGAATTAATAAATAATTAATAACATTAAGAATATTACCATTATTATTTACTATAACAATATAACTTAATATAATTATATATAATAATAATAGGAATTATTATTCACTACAACATTACAATTTATATTGCTCCATCAACCCGAGAGATGCAAAAATATGAAACATCAAACTCGTCGTTCGTCCAATTCTTCCAGACAACCATTTCTGTGATTTAAAATATTTTTGTTATTATTATTTTTTAATAAAAAAATTATTTTTTGCAATTCACCAAAATCCATAACATAATCATCATGTTAATAATAATAATAACAAAGTAAAGTACTTATTTATAATGTTTACTAACCCTGCATTAGTCTAATATTTCTAATTATTAGTGTTGTTTCATTGGAAATGTTACTTCCAAGCATAAAATTAAATATGTTTATCACTAAATTCAATTTAAAAATATTTATGGCATTATAATAAATGTTTTGATTACATAATCTTGGTTTTATTTACAAGTTATTAACAAATCCAAACAAATGGACAAAATTAATTTTATGAATATAATTTGTGATAATCGTAAATTTTCGTAAAGCGAAAGAGAAATATTAAACGAAGACCAAAATAAAAACTAAAAATAATTTCCAAACGAAAATAATACTGGTGATAATACAACTTTAAAACGTATTTTTGCAAAACATTTTTAGATAAATGTGTTTTTAGTTTTCGTGGATTGCATGGTTGAAAAAATATCTTTAACATTAAACTAATTTAAACTCAGATTACGAAGCGATTTTTCACTTTTAAAAACTAATTTTTTTTTTCCTGAAAACAATTATTCAAAAGGATTGCATTTAATCAGATATTTTGAACCATTTCTGTGTAATTGTGCAACAAAACAAATGATAATTTATCAAAATTATGAAAGTCATCTTTTCGATTAAATTCTTGTCTTTCACTTTTTTAATATTACGTATTTGCATAATATTACTTAATTGATTAATATTACTTATTTGCATAATATTACTTAATTGATTAGTCATTATTTTTTGATTAAATACCACCAGATCAACTGCAATTTAAACTGCTTGCATATTTGTATACGGTTTTCATGAAATATTTTGCACAAGCATTAAATAATTCCATGTAGATGGCGATGAAAAATGATGAAAAATGCTGAATACCAATTTAAGGATTTAAATAAAAATTGGAAGCGGACACAACAAAGTCACATTCCGCACTCTGCTTGGGAGAGAACTTTTATAAAAATTATGAATTTCTCATCAAATTATGGAACAAAACACATGCAATCGAGTATTCATTAATTGCAAATATTAATAAAATTTGAAAAAAATACAACCATCTCTCAATTTTTGCAATTATTTGATATTAAACGATAATTAATTTTAAACATATTATTTGAATAATTAATTTAATATTCATCTCAGAAATAAGAGTCTTCATAATTTCAAGTACCTTCAGTGGCCTTCTTGAACTGATATCTGGCCTTGAACCCGTGACCATCAAACACGTGATTCGAACGAAAATCTACTCCCAGGAATTGACCGGAAGATGAGAAAGTATTTTGTGAGACAGAAGCAGACGACGAACTCTTGAACAGGTGCGTGTTTTGATAGGAAAGCTGACTGCCGCACAGTCGCGTTTGAACGCCTGATGACGCAGTGAAAGTGAAGTCGGTGTCGTACAGGTCGACGTAGTCGCTCTGTGTTTCGTTATTACACCTGGTTAATATTAGATTGAATTGTTAATTCCTATCTCAATTCTTTTCTCCTTGAGCACAATTTAGGCGTGCAGGTATTAGCTCAGAGAGCCAGGTTCCCTGAAGAGACTGTGAAAAGCAGCAGTTGCTTTGTGAGTTCCCAAACCTTAGAGCGTCTCTAATGCTTAATGAGATGTATAATTGTGTTATTATTATTATTGTTATTGTTATTATTATTATTATTATTAAGCAATGATCGTGCATTAATTAGTTAGCTAGTAATTATACTTATTAATGACTAATTAGTTAGTATTTGTGCATGTTATTAGCCAATTAGTAAATTATTAATTATGCCAATTATCGACTAATCAGTCATTATTTAATTAATTAGTTATTCTACTTTGGAGGAACTCCGTCGACATCGAAGTACAAGAATGAGATGTAAACTATTTCTCCGGGATTCGAACGGAAGCGGAAGTAGCACTCAGAGTCACGTGGGTAAAGACCGGGGAAGTTTGGCGAATTGAAGCTGCCGTGGTTCGACGTTTGAGAGCTTTGAAATGTAAATTTGCAATCTGAAACGAAGCAAATTAAATTACCGAATTAATCGGTCAACACATTAAATGAATTGAAAACTTTTAAAAACTTCATTTGAATCTTAATTGAAAATCTTATGCTTTTAAATCTGGTTATTCGAACGATTTGCTCTAATGTCGAGTGATGAATGCATTAGTCGCGTGGTGAATTACTGATTTAATGCTTGCTTTTTGTCTCAGCAGCCACAAAGAATGGATAAAATAAATGATCAATTAAGATGGACTCAGGAGCCAAGAAAATTCAAATCCGAAATCAAATAAGGAAGTTCAGTTTTAGTTGAGAATAACTTCTGGAAATATCAAACCACCTTGAGATTCATCTTGGACACCTGCCTTGATGCCAAAATCTGAAGTTTTGGAACCAAATTATTATAATCATATAATTATTATATATAATTATCAGAAAGGAGATATTTTTGTCAAGTGTTATTATTATTATTATTATTATTATTATTATTATTATTATTATCATCACCCTTCTTTTTATTGCTGTTTAGGCATTATTTATTAATATTTTCATCCTATAAGTATTTTTAAATATCTTATTAAATTATTTCATTAACTAATATCAATACATACCCAGGCATGAAAGTTTTAAAGAATAGAACCCTCAGTGAGAAACAAATTCCTATCGTGGACAGTTTGAGGTGTTCATCAAACACCACATCAAACACCACATCAAACACCAACCCTATTTTCGCCACCAGCACGTAATCCCACGGGTTTTCATTTCCGTTTAAACATTTTTTTTAAATTCTTTAAAAGTTTATCGGTCGCTTAAGTTCAATTGTTGAATAAGGACAATTTAATTAAAAATTAAGGAAAGTAAATATACGATGAATAATACAATTTGTGAGCTTTATGATTTATGCTATCAAGTTTTTTTTTTAACGTGCAATTATTTTCGTAATTAAAATTGAAAATGTAAAAATCGATATTAAGAAGTTGATATTGAAAAATAAACATTTTGCAAAATATTTTAATAGTTGAATTACCTGACATTATTTAATTAATCTGATTAATTTGAGATAAATTACTTCTCGAAAAGCAATCCTTCTAACCTGTTAAGAAAGTGAACTTCAGTTTAAATCTGACGCTGCTTAAAACGTCTGCAGATTTGGCGCGTGATCTCAGCATGACCAGGACCGCCATCTTGTTTCTGCTGCTCATCATGGTGGGCGGTGTTTGATGGCCACAGTATGGACCACCCAGGTCGTCAGTGGTGGATTGGAAGTTTATTGGGGAGTTTTCGTGGAGGTATGTGGCCACCCGGAGTGCATCAGATTCTTCGTCTTCACAACTCAAAATTTATTTGAATTTCTTAGTAATTAATTTATTATTATTTTTTATCATTTATTTTTTCAATCAAACAAACGAACAAACGTAATTATGGATCAAGAACCTCAACCAATATTTAAAGTCCCCCTTCTGGGCCTGAGAGAACCCCGGGACATAATGCGCAAACCACAGCACGATCAACATTTAAAAATCAGTCCGTGCATGACACAATAAATGTCATGGCTACAATCCAACTCTTTTCCGCCATCGCTTTTGCGTTTTTCGCTTGTGGTGCAGATCTTATCTTGGTGTCAGAAGCACAGAGAGACTTAATGAAATGCTATTAAAGGTGAGGTGCACACGACTTGGTATTAGGTGAGACCTGAGAGTGTACATTTTTTGATTTGGCTTCAGTGGAGCCCTGGATATTGAGTGCAACTTGTTATGAAATGTTTCTCCTATCGATGCATATTTCAATTTAGGACCAATGTCAGCACCGAGATACTTGTAAGTGTCAAGAATGTTCATTGCCGTAATTTGATGTTGGTTGACCTCAAGGTAAGGATCCGGGTTGACAATCCAGGGGTTATTCCCCCTCTGCACTTCTGTCCTCAGAGACGAGCATTTTTGAGCATTGATATTCAGTCCCAGTCACTAAAGACTCATCAACTTGTTTCAATATTCGAGGAGGATAAAAGGATCAAATCATCCGCAAATGCCACGTAATTGCATTTGACTGATGAATTTGAATGTCACACCGATGGAAAGGTCCAACTCTGCCATCACCATGTCAATCACCGTATTAAAAAGTAGAGGAGACGTGGGGTCTCCTTGCCTCTGTTCACTGGAATGTCATGACTCAATTTTCATCCAATCTTTAGTTGGACTGAGCAGTTACGACAGGCCTCTGAAATATATCTCAGCATGAATGGCGGAGTTCCGAGTCTGTGGGCTGCTCTAACAATCGATTGATGGGACACCGAATCAAATGCTTTGCTCACGTCGATGAAGGTGAGGTTCAGCCTTTGCTTCTGCTCCCTCTTTTTCTTTACGATTGCTTTGATTAGCCATATGTTGTCCGCTAGGCCACCGCGGTGCCTGAAAGCATGCTGTCGACTGTGTGAGCATTCTTCTACTCAGCGCGCGATGGAATAACCTGCCTATGATTGGTCCAACTGCGATCAACCTGAAATCGCCGGGATTGAGCGTTCCTTGTTTTTTGGAATACAAGTAACAATTCCAGTGTCACATGGGTGGCCATGTCTTCTGGAGCTATTTTGTTCATGTCGCATTTTTTCATTCCTTCAAGACCAGGAGCAGAATCTTTCAAGTTCTTCAAAGTCTGAATGACTTCATCAGCCGTGACCGGAACATCCATTTCCTCAAAAGTATCGATGTCTCTCTCCAAAGATCTGCAATCACTTTTGGACTTCTGGATGAAGACCTTTTGCCAATATTCGAGTAATGCTTCGTAAGCAGGAGGTGCAGAATGTTTTTCGTGATCTCCATTCATTACAAAATGGGCTTTCAAACTTGGACTTTTTCTAAGCATTTCTTGAACTTTCGCATACTGTTCCTTCGCAGCTCCATTTTCTTTGCTCTTTTTGATCGATGGTTTGCTGTTCCGATAAATACACGAGTATTGGATTCTACTTTGTCCTCCTCTCTGAATTCACATTTCTGCCTCACATTTCTTATTGTTTTCTTCTTTTTCATTTTCTCAGAAATCCATCTTTGGTATTCCTTGCTAATGATGGACCTTTTGACCTCGCTTTCCTCATTGGGATCATTGAGCGATTTGAACTCTTCGTCTGTCAATCGGAGTAGAAACCTTCTTCTTTCAATGAGCTGGAAGAGACCAACAATGTTTTCCGAATCAATTCTTGCGCAACTGGTTTTGGCTTTGAAATCGACCTGCACGTCTGATACTATCATATTTGAGAGCAGTTTGCGGTATTGTGGTTTGTTCCTAATTCTCATTGTGACATCCATATCGAGAGTGGGGAAGTGCTGTTGGAGTGAGATGTTGATCCTATTTTTTTGCATTCCAAGGTTCAATTCTGCCTTAGCCAGTGCTTTCCATGGCATTGTGTCGTTTGGAACAGGAAGGTAATGAATTCTTTCCTCAGCAGGACCTGAACCATGGCAGATGACTGTTGGATTGACGTCTCAGTAAGCGTGGTTGTTGCTGAACAAGTCAGGTTGTCAGGTATGTCTCCGGTAGTGCTTTGTATTTGTCAGCGAGACTTTGGCTTTTGATGGCATTCAGTATTCTGTGCTTAAATCTTTTATGGAGTTCTTTATTGACATTGTGTACTCCATTTCGAATCATCTCAGCCTCCATGGCAGCCAGCATGCAATATTCTTCCTCTGTCCATCTTGCTTTTGAAGGGAAGACCAGCTCTGGCTTTGTGTTATTCAAGTGGATTCTGCTTTTGTGGATGTACGTCTCACAGTGACAAACTTCTTGTTGCAAGAGTCACAACACATCTATTTTCTAGCACCTGAAGGAGTTTTGCTCTTTCTTGATTGGCTCCTGCCACTGTTTACAAACTTCACACTATTCGAATTAACCTCCATAAAACGACCTCTCTTCAATTACTTGTAATATTTCTTCAACTGCAGTGGAATGCAAATTTGTCAAGTTGGTTAACCTGCTCCGTTATCGGAAGAAATAACGAATATTCGGTGCAGATTAGATTTTCCCCTTTTATTTTCCCTCAAGGAAGTCGTTCACTGAAAGACAACTAACGGCAGAGGACACGAGCAACAAATAAAGACAATTTAAAAAAATGACTTTAAAGCGAATTTTAACTGCTTAAACTCAAACAAAACATCCGCACTTATCGCTCGCTGAACAACTTTATTATTATTATTATGATTATGATGATGATTATTATTAGTAGTAATATTATCATTATCATTATTTTATAGCAAAATGTTTTCGTCACAATTATCAATGTTTGAGAGCTGAAAGTTGAAACTGAATTTCGAAGGTGATTCTCAAACAGGATTTTTTTACAAAATTCCAAAACATGGCTCATGGAAATATAGTTCCACGTTTATCAAATTTAAAGCAACAAATGCATCGAAATAATCAATTGTTGTGCTGAAAATGAGCTGATGAAAATAATTACAAAACATGTTCCCGCTAACGAGGGATTTGCTTGAAGCGCCTGTTGCTACTCATTAATCTTACTCCTCTCCACAAATCTTCTGCAAAGTCCACTTTTAACCATTTTCTTCAACGTCAATCAGTTTGAAGCCTTTCATCTTCCTAATCAGCATCCACAATCCACTTTCTATTCGATCATTAAAGTCACCATAAACTTCATTTATGCACGTCTAATTCCCTTGTTTTTTTTTCTTCATAAATTGGAATTTAGATCCGTTGTGAGAAAAGGTAAAAAATCAACAATGCACCTGGAATCACGTGGAAGACTCAATTAAAAGTTTCCACTCGAAGGAATAATTCTTCCAGAAAGAAGTGCTGAGCGATAATTGGTGGTGGACAAAAAAATGGGAAGTTGGAAATTGCTGAGTGCTGTCAGACTTACATAGAATGCATTTGATTGATATTGTGGTTTAAAATAATTGAGTTACAGAGTTATTGTTGTTGTTATTATTGATGTTGTTGTCGTTATTATTGTTGACATTGTTGTTGTTATTATTGTTGACATTGTTGTTGTTATTATTGTTGACATTGTTGTCGTTATTATTGTTGACATTGTTGTTGATGTCTCCAAGCTGCATGAAGACCACCTAGAAACCGATGACGTTGAAATGTCGTTTTCCCGACCGTTGTCATGGCAACCGAATGTGAATTAAAAATGAATTCGTTAATTGATCAAGCGATCTACGGCTTCGTCCGTTAATGATATTGAAACGTGCAATGACGTCATCGAGTACTGACATGTAATGAAAGAGCTAAGTAAATGTAATTCAATAAGTTACAATCCCGACAGTCGATGAAAATATTTTGCACCCACTTTCTTGCAGAATATAAAGCAGACAACAAAGCAGACAACAAAGCAGACAACAACAAAGCAGACAACAACAACAAAAACAATGTAGTTGCAAACGTATGTTGGAGTAATGAATTTACTAAAGTTATCACCATCACTACCATCTTCATCGTCATCATCATGCACCTCATTACCTCAATTCACTCACTTCTTCTTATCTCCAATCACTCCAATCAACCTCCCAATAACCTTTTCCCTGTGCGGGCGTTTCCCTTATCTCGGCATCTTCCGATTCATCAACCCCGATACCACCCACCTCACCATTTTACCATCTCATTTTGTTCAACCACTTCACTATCTCGTTGTGTTCAACTAAGATTCACCTATTAACATTTCAAAGAAAAATATGTTTCAAAATGGGATGAAATGAATCCACAAAGGATTCACGGAGATCTGTTCTGATAAAATGAACTGCTTCGTTTTGCGTAAAAAAGAAAGTTAATGATGTCTTTGGAAGCAATTTATGATGTATTTTTTATTTATTTATGATGTATTTTTTATGTATTTATGAAGTATTACTTGTGTTTTTATGATGCATTGTTTTTGTATTATTTTGTGCTGCCGGAGAAATTCCTGGTGGCCAAAAAATGATTTTAATATTCTCCACACTTTCCGAGTTGATACTCGCCACAAATCTTACGCCTTTTGATCAGAAACATTTGCAGTGCACAGCTTTTTCCAATTCGTCTTTTCCCAGCAAATCAAGTTGTATTTATTTAAATAATTTATTTTTCAAATTCAGTTGAAAACATTTTTGTTTTTTTACAGAATGAAAATAAATTTGAGTCCGTCTTGATTAATTATTCATGTATGTTGTCACCTCATTGGGTGGCTTTTACGGCTGATTTGAGTGCACACGGGGCATGTGCAGATCTCCATAATTAATACAGGTGAGGTGGTCATTATTATAATCAGTACAGGTGAATGTGATGTTGATTATAGTGATTTATGATTGTAAGTTGGAGTTGATAATAATATTTTATGCAGCTGATGAATTCAAGAACGATTGGCATCAGTGTGTCTAAGATTTTAATTGTTTTGAATATTAATCATAAATAATAATAATAATAATGGAACATATTAAAAATATAATATTTTGAAGTGATACAAATTTATCAACAACAGAAATATCAAAATGTAATATTAATACCTAACATCTTCTTCGTCTTAAATTAAGTAGAATTAACGTTTCTCAACACGAACTTGCCTATAGAATCTCTTGTAAAATTTATTTTATTTATTTATTTTATTTATTTATTTATAATTAATTACCAGCACTGACGAACCCCTCGCCCGATCACTCAATGAAAAACTCATTCGAAAAACAATAAAAAATAAAAAATTAAAGCCATAAAACAACGTATCCACAAAATCAAATGCCATAAGCTGGCACTATTATTATCCACCAAAAATTATCTGCAAGAAATTTAAAGTTGGATGTTTTCTGAGCCTCCACCGCTTCTTTCGGGAGGGAGTTCAACCATGTACCACCGCACTACTGAAAACATTTTCTGGAATCCCTATGTGACCCATGTGGTCAATGTAGTTCATAATTTCGGGTCATGCCCTCTCGTCCTTCCGTCTGAACAGAACATTATTGAAGCACAAGTCAATGTATTAATTTAAAAATTATCTCAAAAATGTTGGTTTTAATTTGGAATTGAAAGGGCTTAATAAGGAAATCATACAACATGATACATTTGATTAGCCAAATAATATATAAATTGTCATTGTATACATCCCTGCTCATTGTTATCATCACCATCGTCACCGTCATCATTATCGTCATCGTTATCACTGGTGATGAGTTCCACGCCCAAGAAATGAAAACCGATGAAAGCAGAGAAAAGTGTTCGATTTTGCATAGTTTTTGAAATAATTCAGATTAAATTGTTCGGAGACTCAATTGTTTGTGGATGGGAATCGATTTAAAATCTATCGCAAGAAATTTATTTGTATATTGCTGATCTTTTAAAGAATAATACAAATATTGCTTTGGCATAATGTTACTATAATGTTATATTATAATATTATTTAATACGACGGCATAATATTACCATAAATACAAATAATATTAATAATAAGTAGTTTGACATATTAATTTCAACAGTTCACTTCGTAGAACATTTTTGTGAAATTATTTTAAAGGTTTTGCTTTCGTATGTAATTTGATGAAGGACATCACTTACTGGTCATTCATATAATCACCATCACCATTGTCATCATCATCATCATTGTCTCCATCATCGTCATCATCACCATCGTCGTTGCTGTGGCAATTAACACCACCACCATAATAATAATAATTATGATAAGTTCATTTATAAAGCGCCATAAGCATAAACATCATCATCATCATCATCATCATCATCATCATCATCATCGTCGTCGTCATCATCATCATCATCATCGTCGTCGTCGTCATCATCATCATCATCATCGTCATCATCGTCATCATCGTCGTCGTCGTCATCATCACAATCAATGTTTCTTCTTGTGAATAAATGACAACATACTTTGCCATCCGAACTTCCATGATGCGCAATAAAAGTCAGTAAAAGAAAAATTAACGCTAATAATAATTATAATAACGACATCATCATCAACAACAACAGTAATAATAATAATAATAATAATAATAACAATAATAATAATAATATTAATAATAATAATGATAATAATAATAATAATAACAATAATAAATATTTATATGCGTCATTTTACACTTTTTCTTGCCAAATGCCTTCTAAAATCTTCATCCCTTTTCATCGAGTTGAGGTTCTTCATGTTTTAGAGGAATGTTTACAATAACGCAACGCAGGACTGTCGTTACCATGGCGAGGATGCAAACCAGAAACACCTCGACCTCCCCCCCCCCAATGTTAAGATTTAAGCAACAGACGCAATATTTATCAAATTATTATTTATTATTTTAAATATTTAATCAATCCACATAAAGTTCAGCATCTGATGACATCAACCTTACTAATAAATATTATCAGCCTTAATATCTTTTCAACGCTGAAAGCTTGGAATGATCTTCTGAAATTTCAGACTTCTTTTCAGTCAAAAGGAATTCTTAGGCAACGTCATGATTTAAAAAATAAAAATCAAAGACCTCAAGTAACCCGATATATTAGCTCGTATTGAATCATCGAGCTAAAAATGTATTTTTAATGTAAGAATTTTGAATACATATATCTGCGTGTTGTTATTTTAAAATAGAATTTGTAACGTAACATTATATCTCGAGTAATAAATTTCAAGTCGGTAAATTCAAAACTTAAAAATTGTGTTTTCAACAAGGCCACGATCGTATAAACATTCTTGAAACAAGACATCGGTTCATGATGGCTGAGCATGACGTGTTTTGTTCGAATGGCTTCTGTGTCGCCTTAAATTAAACGATTTTAAAGGCAAGTTTAGAATCCTTCCGATGACCGATCTAAAATTATTTCTTGTTTTTTTTTTAAATATAACTTCAAGAACGAGCCAAAGACATATAAATCTCTCATTAAAAAAATAGGAGGTACAATTGTGTAATTGGCGCCCTTAGCGTCGAGATCTTCAACTGTTCATTTAAACCTTCACAAAAACTATTAGCGCTCAATATTTCAATCCTCAAATCCATTGTCGTGTGAAGTTCATTTGAAAAGAAAACATCTGACATTATTTAATTTAATATAATATTGATATAAAATTATGCCCATTTTCACCGCGGACTAATTGTTAAAAAGTGCCAAGTACGCTCATCATAACTTCTCAGAGCTAACAAAAACAAGGTTTTGTAACTTTTGCCAGTTTCAGTGCATTAAAATTTAAGTTTGAAATTAGATTAGTTTATAAAATACTTGAAATGGATAAGATAAATTCTTCATAACTATCGACGATCATGTGTTTTTGTAATAAGTCAATTACAAAATAAGGAAAATTTATTATTTCATTTTCTTCGATCTTTTAGTGATTCGACGGTAAACATTAAATGTTTTCCAACATTCCTGCGAGTTTATAAATAGCTGCACATTCTAAACCAGAGATATTCCATGAACAGGAGGACGTTAATACAAATTTCATCTTTCCATCCAATAGAGATGTCACTTGAGAATGAAAGGAAAACATTTTAATTTTTAATTTAATTAATTTAATAATGAAAAATTTAATATTTACTTGTGTAGTATTTTTTTAGGAACACGAACAGAATGAGTCAAATCAGTCCCAGGGGAAATATTTAATGATCTGCATGAAATACAAGAAAATCATGCCCACATGAAATATCAATCTTTTGAAGATCACATAAAACAAACCTTTAAGTAAAGCCACTAAAAATAAGCAGAAACAAATAATAATTATTATATTTTATTTCATTACACTCAATGTTTTTCAAATTGTAAAATTTACGGAATAAATTATTCCAGTGTCAAAACAAATATAACGATCCATTTTCTCCATAAGAATCACATGGCTGAAAAATGGTCAGCTGCTGAACGTCAACCATGCCGGTATCTCGATCACCGAACACGGTCAAACGGTGACCTTGAACTCCGACAACGATGACACCGCCAGCTACATGGAAGGGATCTATCAGTGCTTAGTGGAAAACCAGTATGGAAAGCTTATTTCCAACACCACCAGATACATAAAAGCTCTGAGCAAAAGGACTGGGGATGACAGCATGCAAACTCTCAACGTAAGGATGGTCGAATGTCTCTCTTCGTGTCGACTACATTGCAATTAATCAATTTTTTCTCATCTGAAGACGACGATCGGCGAAAGGTTACGCCTGGACTACAAAGGTAATATTTTGAATCGTCCTAAGGGCTCGATCGGATGGAAGGCTGCCGATAAAGACATCGTTTTAGATCAAAGGGTTCAAATGGACGATAGAGGTGATCAAAGTGTTTTGTACATTTCCGCCACTATTTTTGTACGCCACAAAATGTCAGAAATCTACATGATACTAAATTTGCATTGTTTAGGCTCCCTGTATTTTGCTTATACGTTGTTGGAGGATAAAAGAAACGGCAATATGTATAAAAGCGAAACCCACAACATTCCTTTGGACTCGTTCATTGGCTCCAGTTATTACCAAGTCAATATTCTGGGCACAGGTTGGCATTGCTGAAAAAACTTGTTAAATTTTTTGTTAGCATTCTCATATTGGAAGTATAGAAATGAATGTTAAGCCTCCAGTATTTGAAACTGATAATTTAGAGGAGGACCTGAAGGGCATCAAGCCAGAGCTGGCATTCAGTTCGCCAAGTCACGTGGTCGGACTGGAAGGAAAAAACCTCACTCTGAAGTGTTTCTTTTATGGATAGTGGGTGGCATTTATTAACATTAACTTTTTCAATACCGAGCGATTAATTCCACTATAAGAACCTTGCTTCCGATGCATCCTAACCATTCCAATGTTGTTCTGATGTTTATTATGAAAATAATGAAATCAAATGTACTTACGACTACGTTTAACCTATCATCAGCATTGTTGTTGAATACATTGTTGTTGCGATACATATTTAACAAAGATTAGTGGAAATCTTGTTCAAAATACCAAAATATCGGGAAACTCAAAAATGTCGTTCTTGCCGAGCGATGTTATTTATCGTGCTGAAAAACTTAAAAAAAAATACTGCCTCGTTTATTTCAACAGTCCGCAGCCTGAGATCGAATTCAGTAAAACCGGTAGACCTTTTCCAATTGGACGCGACCATTTTATAAAACCTTCCACTCTCATCATCTCCAATGCTTCCGTGGACGACGCCGGAACTTATAGATGCACGGGTAGGAACACATTTGGAGTCGACTCTCAAAGCATTGAAGTCACAATTGAAGGTCTGTGATTGAATGAAAAGGGTATAAGGTCAAAATATTGTCAAAACAACAACAATAATAATAATAATCTTAATATTACTATAATATTGGAATAATAATAATAATAGTAATAATAAAGCAATTTAAGTATGTATTGATATAAATTGTTTAAATATTACCGATAGCTGTTAGCTCCAAGCATGAAAAGTTATAAAATTTTGTTTCTAACATTCCATCCATGTGAAATACACACTCAAGTACAGCTGATCTTCATTCACGGGCAGATCCAAGAACCTCTAAACATTTTGTTTCTTGCAGCTGCTCCTCGAGTGTTGTCGTACGAAAATGTCCCCTCACATCGAAATGTCACAGAAGGAGAGGATGTCATTTTCAAATGTCACGTACATGGGTACCCTCCACCGTCCTACCAATGGATTATCGATGGCCAGCCTCTCTTACGTACGTGGACCAAATAATTTATTGAACTCAGACTAGCAATAATTGCCAATATTTGCTTAGATTTGCATATTCAAAATATGACATTGCGTTCGTTTTCAGAATTTGTATAGTTATGGCGTTGTCCTAACAATGTGACCCTAAGACTGTCATCTATATTAGGTTAAATAAAAATAATATGCTTAAACTATTTATGATCTCATTTATAATAAAATTGAGTTCAGTTATCATAACTGATTAATATTGGTATTATTAATGCCGTCGGCCAAATGTTAAGACTAATATTTTTTACGGCAAACGTAGGAAAAATGGCATTACATATTAGTAAATAAGTAAAAAACATACAATTTAATAATTAAAGTAAAATAAACAGCCCAACAAATTCCGCCAAGAAAGGTGAGTTTGTCTAAGGATGGAAAGGTGCTGACCATGAGAAACGTGTGCAAACGATGTGAGGACGGACTCCACGACATGAAAGTCGTCCAGTGCAACGTCACCAATAAACATGGATACCTACTTTTATCAGGATATCTCAATATTCTAGGTATTTAAAGTTTATCATTTTATTTGTTGGGTTATTACATAGACCTCGATCTTCTTAATATAAATTATAATGTAATATACCACTATAAATAATCGTTTTAATAACCCATCATGTTACAGACTAAAATTGAAAGATTCTGCATTAAAATATGCCTTAATGATACGATATATATGTACGAAAAATAAACATGTTCTTTGTAGAAAAAACAAGAGCCCAAATAACTGGTTACAACACGGAAGAAACCGTGCTCGATGAAGAAGATCGTACTCTGACTTATCAGTGCACGGCTACTGGCGATCCAAGCACAAATATCACCAAGCAGTGGCTCAGAATGATCTCGACTCCATCGTATTCCATTCTGTTCGGGTCTTACTACGAAAAGGAAGAATACGAAATCCTGTCGAAGGAACCTCCTTACGTGGAAATCGACTCGTTCGGAATGCTCAAGCTTATAAGGAGAAGGAGAGATTCCAAAAGATGGTCACAGATCGGGCATAAATTCAAATGCTTCGTTACCAATGGATACAGCAGCGACGAGAAGCTAGTGGTGCTCAATATCCCAGATTCTCCCCGTGAATAATTCAACTTACTTATTATTTAAATTATGTTAATTTCTTTTATTCGCTGATTGATATTTAACTTCTTGCTATTCCATTTTTTACTTTTAGAAATAAGTTTGTGTAAAATTTGTCTGACCAAATTACTTATTAAACAAATATTGTAAATAATATTTCAAAGCAATTTCGTCATTAATGTACGTCAATTTCCACCGTTACAGTCGCATCCCGACTAGGAATCCTGAACTGGTGGTGGCTGTTCGTATTGTTTGCGTTGTTTTTGATGCTCATCATCGCCTTTGTCGTCTGTTGCCGAAAGATCCTGAAGCAGAAGGGAAGCGAATACGACGGTTAGAAAATTGAAAAGCAACTGAAAACTTTTTTTCGTCATTAAAGTGGAAATAATTAATTACGTATTATTTTCCATATCAGTCGATGCCAGAGAAAAATTGAATGGCAACGAACCAGAGAAAGAGCTCGTCAATCATGGGTTCAAAGCCTACCGGCGACCGTGAGAAGTTTTTTTTACCAATATATATTTATTTTATTTCTAACAAATGGAAGGGTCAATGACCACCAACGCAAATTTGTATCTGTCAATGAAGACAAACAGTAAATAAGGAAAGCAGTTGAATAATTGTTAATGGGGTTTCGCTCAGTGCACTCTTGATGGAAGCCTGAAGGCGCATGTCGGGGACTGATGGTAATTGTCATTTGTCACTCCATAAGACTAGCCTGTCGATAACAGTTTGCAAGAAAGAGCTGCGGGAAGACGACGATAATGAGTTGATGGACAGGAATGCCTTTAGCCATAAAAACAAGTTGTCTGAGATGCCATAAATCACTTAACTTAAAATAAGCTTGCCGCGTCGCCAGAGGACGTCTTTGATGTTTTAATGGCGAACTGACGCTGAGCTAGTCTTGGTTGTCACTTCGTCATTAATGACTGATACAAACTTGAAATTGCAAAATTTCAATTGCGCCGAGAATTAAAATGAAACACACACTTCAAATTAACGAGATGCAATTATACTTTCCAGAGACGATATGGCCTATCTGAAGGGCAGCAAAGCTTCCCTGGGGAGCTCTGGACACTGTAGCGACGAAGAAGGGAGCCTTAGTGACTACGGCCTTGTTGATGGTGGCAAATTCAACGAAGACGGATCATTCGTGGGAGCTTATGTCACCAATCCCAAACCAGGGCAAACGAAAGTCAGGAGAGAATATATCAGTTCTCCTCTGACTAGGTACTATACTTAATATTGCAAGTTGAAGCTGTTTTATGTCTACGAACGTGTTTTTCTGTCTTTTTTCTTAGTATCTATTTTGTAAACAAGCTAAACAAATTGGTTTGATTTTTTTTATAATGATGTCTGCGTAGAAAATGAAATATTTATTTCAGTCTATTATTTAAACAATTCCTCCAAATTTGCATTTGTTCTTGCATCCATTTTTTGCTTGATTATTCGCTTATCACTTTGACATTTTTTGACTTTATTCCATTCATTGTGCTTATTTAATCCGCCCGAACGATTTCACTGTTTCCACGGGATGAAGTTTAATTTTGTTAGTATTGTTTGTTTTGACTCCAAATTTTAAGGAATGAGACTGTGAGGATCAAAGTAAATAAATGTTGACCAACGATTAGTTCTTCTTGCGACTGTAATTATAACTGCGCTAATTAATAACTTCTCTAAAATAACGTCAATTTAAGCTTAAACAGTAGTTATCAATGAAATAATGCCCGCTGATTTGATTCTAGAATTTTTGATTGGGAACTTCTCAACGAATTTCTTCAGTATCGCAATCTGTCCGGTTGCAGAGAAGCTGTTACCAAGGATTACATAAATTTTATTGTATGAAATCGATGTAGATGAATTCATGACTATCATGACGGTTAAATTATCTTGAGAATGTAACTTATTTTCTAGTGTAAGAAAAATGGAAAAAGTCATAAAAAAGACCCCGAAGTCTGTCAGCATTACAACCAACGAAAAATATTGATAAAAGTAATGAGTCCAATTATTACTAAAGTGGCTTTTGAACATCAAGACCACTGTAAATTTAAGGGAATAAGAGTTTCATTGAAGTTTCCATAATAGAGCAATAGTTCGAACTGCACTTACTTAAGTCTAAATATGAAAAGGTTTTCTCCCTGAGCTGCCCTTTCCAGTCCAACTTCTACGGCTCTGTAAACCTTCCTCTTACGAAATCCTTCCCTTGAAGTTCAATAGAATTTAATTCATCCATTAAGTGTTGAAAATCTTTTGCAAATTCATTATTTAAATTTCATATTCTAGGAATTACTGGTTCACGAATAATTTACTTTGCCTATCGGTTGACAAATATTTAAACAAATTTTGAAAAGCCTTTTCTTGTCATCCCAACAGTCTAAGGCAAAACATGCAATATTTGTTGATTTAATGTAGATTAATAAAGTAATTTATTAATTATATTAATGAATGGTAGATATTTTGACCAGAACCTCAAATTTAACTCTACAAATTTACGTCAAGAATTTTTGAAGTCTTTCAAAGTGTTTGAAATAATCGTTGGTAAACATTCCCGACTGAAGCCTTTGTTTTATCTGAAATGTTTAATAGATCTTTATTTGTCTCGATTATTTATTTAATTTTTAACGGTAACGCACTAGGTAAGTAATTTTGTGCTCAAGTCTATGATCATCCGCTTAAACATGGCTTTAGTCTTCTGTACATCCTGATCTTATATTTGACTATTTTATTTCAGTCCGATCGGCTTTGAAAGAGAAAATATATTTTTCCTTGAATGAAGATGAGTATCACATGTGTTTTAAGCGATTGAATGAAACGCATCAAATTGGTTGCAGCTGTGAGTAGCTTTGTTGCCAAGACTAGTTTTGTAAATATTTATTTTCCATAATAACGCTATTTTTAATATGAGTAGCAAAGAGGCATGGAAACGTTGGAATTCTCAGACTTCTTGAATCAGACGAAGACATGGAATGGCTGAGATCAGCAGGCAACACAGACAATTATATTGTCCTTATGAAAATGGATTATTTCAATGAGTTAGATTCATTTTCTATTTGGACTTCATTTTCTCTTTCTTAACTGCTTTGGCTTTTTTAATAGAGGTTGTTGTTGGTTTACAATTGAAAAAATTGTCCACAGATTTATCGTGAAAGAACTCATACAGTTGAAGAAGATAACCGGGATCATGGTTGACAAGGCAAATTCTTCAAGGCCTGACCATTACTCTCCTGATCTGAAAATCCCAAATCAGAAATTTGGTCTGGCTAAGAGATTTTGTCTGTTACTTGAAAAGCTCTTACCATGATTAAAAGTTGTGTCATCAAGTTGTATTTAAATGTTTACATGTTAATGACATTGATTGTAGCCATAACTTTTGTCTTTAAATTGAATTAAATTAGGAATTTTAATTAGCTTATCTAAATTCCAGTTTAAGTCCTTACTTAACCACCTAACTAACAACTAACCACATGAACAAAATTCAAACTTAAATGTGAATTTTACAATTTCAACAGGTATTTACAACTCCTCAAGTTTTGAGTGGAATAAGTTTGGAAATGGTCTCCTATTTCTTGACATTCCATTTCCTGTTGCACTCCTCACAAATGCAACTTCCATTGACTTCTTAAGAAAGGTTCAAATTCTCAGCCTGTTCTTTTGTTTTATGGTACATTTGTGTTAAATAATAAATACTTTGCATACATTGATACTGATGTTTAATTGATTTTAATGCAAATGGAGATTAAATTTTTAAATTTTCTGTTTTATATGTCAATATAGTTCAAAAATCTTCAATCACAAGGTACTTATTCTGAAAATTATTATTTTAAGCAGAGCATCATTAATTGCAACTCTTCTGCTTCATGATGAACGTGGAATTAATTATGCTTGTGTATTTGTGCAGTGCTACCACAAACACAATGTAGGCTCACAGGCCAGATGCCCATGGTGTTCAGTTCGAATAAGATCCTTCATGTTTGCTGCTGTGGACTCTGTCGTCTGCCACAGGAGGTCACACATTCACAACAACCTCAATCCAGGTTTATAAATTTTGAGAGGATGAAATTGCAGACAAAAGTTTAATGAGAACAAGTGACAGAAATCTTTATAGCTTAGGCATAATTTTGGCCTAAAATAAAATAATTTGGTCATGAAATAAAAGAAGCATTGCTATTACAATCGACTTGCGATAAAAACTTGGTAATTTGACATTTTGCAAAATAACCCAGCTTCATTCAGGTAATCAAGATCAGTTTCGTGGAAAATTTGCTTCGCCAGAAGTTGTATTTATTTTAAAATTAGCTATCAAAAAAGTACTTAAAACATTTTGCATGAGATAACCATGGTTTGTTTCTGATTCAGAGGAATACTGCGATCCCATTGGTGGCTACAACGTCCTGAGTTCGGTCGGGCAGTTTCAACTGGAGAAACCAGTAGACAGTTCTGTCATATTGGTGGTTGCCAGGGTAATAAATGTGTGAATACAAGCGAGAACACCTCGATTAAGGGTTTAATAACTGAATGTTGTCTCCATTAAAATTGCTAACAGTTAAATTTACGTAGATTCCTATTTGCATCTTTGTTCGGATTTTAATACTTATAGCAAAATAAATATCAGCCCCATTAAAATTGAATTTCTTTTAATTTCCACATTTGTGAAAATTTAACGGTCAGATGGATGCTCTTTCCATGTTTGATGGAATCAGTCCCGGGTTTGATAGCGCCATGACAGGATTTGTGGCTCTCCATGCAATTGCACAAATCATTGGAAAAATGAAACTCAGCCTGGAATTGGATTCAACTCCAGTCATGTTTGCACTTTTTCAAGGGGTAAAAAATTGTTACTGCTCTCGAGATTTTGGTGCTTTGCTCTTATTTGCTAAGAAAGGTTTTGCAGTGCATAGGATTACAATTTTTAATTTTTGTCTGCATCGGTTAAGTTGGCATAGACTCAGCATCTATTTATATATTGATGTTGTTTCTTGATGTAAGCCACTAATTTAGTTATTCATTTTTTCTCCATCCCCTTCTAATTACAACGATCTTCTGAACTCTTCCCAGGAATCTCTTGGCTACATGGGGTCCTCGAGGTTCATTCTTGACATGCAGTCCGGAAGCATCTCCCAACTCAACATCAGCAGCATCAGGGCAATCATTGAGCTCGGACAGCTCGGAGTGCACAAGTACAGTTTGGAGAGGGACAAAGCCTGGGTACATGTAGATGAGGAGATCAATAAAGGAATCAGAGCAGAAGTGAGTTGCATGGATTTTGGTGGCTTTCTTTAATAACATCTTGGCTGCCAACTCAGTCACATCACAATCATCATGCTCACGAAAATTGTTTTAATTGAGAATGGCACACTATTTTATCATTTGATAGCTTGAAAAGGTGGTGACACTTCTGGTCAATCAGACTAACAAAGTCAAAATGATGAAAGCTAGTCATAAAATTCCTCCTTCAACTCTTCAATCATTCCTGAAAAACAATCCCAAGATAGCTGGAGTTTACATTTCTAATCACGGGGATGCTTTCACCAACAGGTGATGATGATGATTACGACGACGATGATCATTATCGAGTGCACGACATTTGCAAAATAAAACATGATTGTTATGGTTAATGGTCCGAACTTGCTTCATCGCTTAGATTTGACTTAATTCTGTTAATATTTTCACAGGTTTTACAACAGCTTCCTGGATGACAAAGACAATGTGGATGTTTTCAACAGCACTGACGACCTTGGATCTGTTAGAGTTTGGCTTGCTTATTTTAGCTTAGCATCGGCTTTATTTTTGTTTGTTTGTTTGTTTGTTTGTTTGTTTGTTTGTTTGCATGCCTTATTCGAGTGCCTTGTAAACTTCAACAGCAAAACAAATGTATTTTTTCTTTAGGATACCAGTCCAACAGTGACATACATTGGAGAAATTGCCAAGATTGTTGCTTGTGCAATTTATCAATTGGCCAACAGTTCATCTGACTCATCCTGCGACGATGTTCCCTCTGCCAACCTCAGCTATGTCAGTTTGCTGTCTTTATTCATCCCCAAGGGTTGTTGATATATGTTCGTCACTCACTGAAAAGATTCTTGACATTTTTCAGATAGAGGATTTGTTTTATTGCTTTGGCAAGGATGCAGACTGTGAACTGCTCAACAGTAGCGTCTTTGAAGATGGCGAATTGAGTCAGAGTTAGTTACTTGCACATATTTACGATCAAATTAATGGAGATAATTTTGTTCCTTGGATTTGGATGCTGTTCAACCAATTGAGAAGTATTTTAGCTTTTGAAACCTTTCAAATGTCTGCATGATTATGTTCACTTTTTACACCAGCAAAGTCAGCCTTCTTGACAAGATACACTGGAGTATATAATGAGCATAAGAAGCATTACCCTATTTTTGCCCATCGAGCTTTACTGGCTCAGAACTTGGGAGAACTTGTGGACTTGACCTTCTGTGAGAAGAGAGGAGGATTTCCCAATGTAAATTTATTTATTTTGCATATTAACATCTATGCACATGCAAATTCACAAAAGCTGCAATACACTGATTTTGTATTTAACCAATCTTTTGAGTCCCTTTCAAATTATGTTTGTGTTCTGAGTTATGATTGCTACTGTTATGCTTGCTTGAGTTGTCCTGGTTTGGGCTTCGGCTTATCACTCACTCTGGAATTCAATTTAGGTTTCAATGCAGTCATTCTACAAATGTTCAGAATATTTTGTGTAAGGTGGTTATTAATAGAATTATTGAATGTAGAGCTTCTGCACATCTCAGTGACATTGGAATGATCTAAGAGCCTAGTTACTTAGTAATGATTGAAGAATTGTCAAATATTCTCTGTGCTAGTTTAGCTATGCTCTTGCATTGACACATATTTATGTTTTTAGGGTACCAGGTACATCAAATTTAAAGGACCTCTCGACAATGACGGAAAGAGGACTCCTTTATGCTACAAGGCTTACACCATCCTTCCTGTTGCTCTGCCCCCCATTTTTACAGAAGATGGTCAGTGATAATACTTCCTTCATGAAATATGATGTGGCCGACCATGCGCGGTGACATCGGTAAAATGGCCAATACATGGGGACTTATTTTTAAACTTTCCATTATTAGAATTATGGACAGATTCAGGCTACCCATCGTGGACTGAAAGCAGATGGGTTTCCTTTGGCATTGACATTTTCCTCCTCCCTTGTTATATGCAAGAGGCAAGTGGTTCTCATTATTTTCTCTGTTAAGGAACCCATATTTATTCAGGTTGTTGAAACCCTCGATCATTCCACTGTTTCGATCGGCATCTTATCGAGAGTAGTGCCATCTGCAACAATCTCATCTTTCTAAAACTTTGCTTTCCTCTTTGTTCAGGTAAAGACAGTTCTTCTTGGTGCAACTGTGATTTTCGTATCCCTGCCAACCGTTATCTTCATCAACCACAGACTCTTGAAGAGCACAGAAATATGATTATTAAAACTCTAATAATCATTTATGCATGGGAATATTCTCACTGTCTGTGTTTCATCTATGTGGCTGCATGCTCTACGTGTTTCATGGGCCAAAAGACAAAACCCATGACGTCGCCAGTTTACGCTTAGGCCATTCTTTGCACAATGAAGTACAAATTTTGTGTTTAATATTTCAAATTTCATTTTGCTTCATTATCTGTTGTTTGTAAATATATTCCTGCACATCTGGGTGATGGCAAAGTCTTTTTAGTTTGCTTGCATTTCTTTCCACAAAATTCTTTTGACCGCAAAAAAAACGAAAACATTTTCACTGCTACTTTTGTAAGGTTTGTCATATTTCATTACTAAAATTTACCTGTATTGTATGTGTGCTCAGATGAAAGGTTATATGCTTAAAACCACTTCTTGTCTAAGTTGTCTGCATTTGTGGTTGTGCTTGTTAACAGGTTAGCATCTGAGGAGCGTCTGGAGTGGAGAATTCGTGTCATTTCAGAAGCAATTTGCAGAAAGCTAGACAAAACATCAGTTACTGAAACATGGTCTGTCTCAAGTTGCACATTCATTCATCGAAAGATACATGAAGAATTAGAAACAAAATTCAAATACAATTCACTGTAGGTATGGACGATGTTTAAAGCACACAGATGAGTTTGAGGAATCACAAAACCATTCTGCATTATGAGGGAGAGCAACAACCACAGGCTTGAAAGTGGCAAAACGCTAACTTCATGAAACAAGAGATAATCATTGGAAAACCTTGCCTCTAGACAAGTTCATTTACAACAATGGTGCAGGGAAAATGTCATGAGAACTACCAAATTAAAACCTTTCATAAAAATATTCTTGCTAGTTATCGAACATCTAACTCTTTCATAAAAGAACTGCACCCATTATCATCAACCCTTAGAAGGGTTGCTTATGATTATCATCAACCCTTAGAAGGGTTGCTTATGAGTTTTAAATAGGTCTAATAAAACATTCAAAAACGAAAACTCCATTGAATAAATGACAATCTTTGACCGATCTATGCTATGTGTGCGATGTGGTTGTGTTTGAACATCATCTAGCCGAGCACCGAACATACAGGACAGCATTTGCAACAGTACCTCGACTGCTGACCAGAACTTGAAAGGACTAATAAATAAGTTGTGCTAGGAATGATTGAGCCCCTGTGCATGCCAACTAATAAAACTGGTCAGATATTCAGTAGGCAGACCATCATGAAACGAGTGTGCACATTATCATCGAAGATACCAAGAGAAGCCCATTCAATCAATTACCAAAGAAAGCCATCATTTTATGCAGAGAAAAACAGAGACATTCAAATGGAAACTCTAAACACTTTTTAAAAATGACTAATAAATAATTGATCAAGTCCTTAATAACTTTCAGAGACAAGATCTGATGAGATTTGGAACCTCAAAGTGCCAAACTATGAATCCTTGACAAGAAAATATTTAAACTACTAAAGAATCTATAATATTTATTAGTTACAAAATTATTGTTTTGGTTGTGACAGCTAAAATGGTAATGGCTTTTAACATCAAAACACCCAATTTATTGGAATCCACTGAGGCTGTGTGGTGGCTTCATCAAGGGCAGAGAGAATGATCTGAATGGTTTCATCGATATCATTATTGACAATCTTCAGATCAAAAAAGCAGCCGTATTGGTTCTCGAGGTCCTCACTCTCGGTTAGCATGGTATCCAGATTGTCTTCCTAAACGATAGCGTAAACTAAAAGATGGTCTGTTTAAAAAATAAGCTAAGTAAAGGAGACTTACGTCAAAGGTGGGAGATAGATTTGGGGGTGAAACAAAGACCACATATGGAGAAAATTCTGCATTCCTCAAAGTCTTCAATGCCTTAAATTGAGTGCCAAACAAAGTAATCAAAATCTATCAGTTCTGGATGAGAATCGTTTTCTTTTTAGTATTCTTTAACTCATTTTAACTTTTACAATAAATTCATCAATGTATCAATTCCATTGTTCTAAATGTCACATCCACTGTTAAGCTTTTCACTAATTAGAAAACATACAAAATCATACAAAAACACAAAATGTGACCAAGGAAACGACAGAATAAATAAAAAGAACTCAAAATCCAGAAAGGAGTAACAAAGAAATTTGTGAATTTCCATCTTGAGTAAGGATGAAAGTAAAGTTTTGTTTCAGGAAATAAAATTATTTTGAAATCAAGTTTGAATGGGAGTATGAAATTTTGATGTGCTGAAATAGTTGAACTAAGGAGTGAAAATGAAGGAATAACAGAGGGGGTAATAACTATTGGAATATTGCTTGCATACTAACATCTTTCTTGGTTCCCAGAAGCTTTTCATTAAAAGGAAAGTTTAATGATCCAAGGTTTAATTCATATTAGTATGAACAAATTCAAGTTATTGTAGGATGGGCATGCTTATGCTAAAACATGCTAACATAATATATTATGTTAACATATGTACCTTCAATGCAACATGAACATTGATTTAGAAAATAAACAACCTGAGGCTCAACATCCAAGATGGCAATGAGTCCCAAATTGTGAATGTGATGGATGGTATCCAGTTTGGTACCATACATGGCATCCTCGTGTGTACCATATTCAAGGTACTTGTGAGCAGCAATATCAGCCATCATCTGCTCATGTGTCACAAAGAAGTAGGTTTTACCATGTTCTTCATCCTTTCTTGCAGGTCGAGTGGTATCTTACATGGTAATAGAATAAGAAATTAATGCCTACAGCAGTCTGGTTCTAAGAATTATCAAAGACAGAAAATATCACAAAATCCATAAAAATGATGTAATACAAATTTTATTCACAGCAAAAAAAACTAATCATTTTGATAAATCATACAATTATCTATTTGAAAATGAAACTGTCCAAGAAATAATTAGAATTTCATGTTAATTCTAAATTCCTAGAAACAAAATAAAATGTATTTGAATAAAATAAGTAAAATTTAAATATAAAGCCTTACGAGGTACGGGATAGGCAAATCTTTTTGGAAACATGCTTATTAAAGTGTTCTTTATGTGTCGTCTGCCAACTCCATGTGCACCTGAATTTTGATCGAGAACATAAATAGCCCAATTAAAAATAATATAACATGATTTATTTTACTCTAAAGGTCAAGATTACAATCAATATCTTCATTAAGTATTAGAATATGAAATTTGAATCTTTCCAGACCTAGGAGAACAAGCGTTTTCCTGTGAAACCTTGGGAGCCTCACCACCTCCTCATAGGTCAGCAGCTCCTGACTGTCCGCTGTACCAGAGGCACTCTTGTTTGCGCACTTGTGCAACTTCTTCTTCAACCCAAACCATGAGCAGTTCACTGAAAAGTAATGATCCAATATGGTGACTCGTCTCGTACTTCTCTTTTTTCATCCACATTCACAGACGTACCAGTTTTGCATCTCTTGCCCCTTTCTATGGCAGCACAGGTCATCCTCCATTCTTGAAGTTCAGGGGAAGGAATTAATCCGGCCGGTTGCCAGCTTGAAGCAGATGGAGATGGAGAGGAGAAAGAAGATGGAGGATAAGTGGAATGTGGATATTCAATTTGTTTCTGTCCTTTGAAACTAGAATAACCACCACCAATGTATGAAACTCTGGTGCACTCATTTCCATTGTATCTGCACGGCTTTGCAGTCCCACAGTTGTCTTCAGAGCATGTAAATGTGACACCCCGAATACCAAAACTGCCGGCGCTGTCACTAACGCCGTAATAGTTCCCAGAATCATTCCTTCTGCAATCTCCTCGACTTGAGGGATACCAATGCCTTGCTTGCCACCAGTTGTGATCATCCTTACTGATTACCTGGAGTATGTCACCAATGCAGAAACTTATTCCAGCTTGTGCACAAGGAATCAAGTCATCCACATTTGGGTCATAGTTGAAAAGAGCTCTGACAAATATCTGTAGCAAAACTCAATTAAACTCCTTAAAAATCAAGCACAACAACCGAAAATCATATACCTCACACTGATTGGGGGTGCACCTATAACTTGGGATAATCTTCAATGAGATACTACCACAAAGATCTCTCTGATTCAAAAATGAGCTTCATTATTTATCTCACTTTGAAATTCATGTAAGTATAATTAAGGTATAATTAAGTACATTAATTGGAACTACACTAAAAATTGTTTACAAGCATTTTTTGAAGAACTTCTACTGTTAAGCCCTGAACATCCAAGTCATTTACTTCCATAATTCTATCACCAATATGGAGAATTCCTACAAGAAAAAGGTATATTTACCAATGGGTGAGACATCTAAAATAATCATCATGTATATAATGAGAAATGAAAAAAATATGATAAAATAATGCTTACAGAAATACCTACCTTGCTGATGGATTAATCCTCCATGCATTATCCTTGCCACAATGCAATGACCATTCTCATTAACTCTCAACGTGATCCCCTGCAGGCCAAAAACACAAATTGACTTATCCTCTAATTATTTCACACAAATCCGAAGTGGACTTAAGCTATATAAAGAATGATTACCAGGGCTTCATCGTAATTTTTTTGAAAATGGACAACTTTTATCCTAGAAAACTCGTCCATACTAAAAGCGAGAATAAAGTAACAATGTAATGTGCCGATACTTTATTTTCTGCTCTGTAACAAGATACTCGCTTTAAAGAATGTCAATTTCATAAAGACCGTAATCCGGCACATACCATTTTGGAGATTAGATTTTTGCACCAAACCCAGCAAATATAACCCAGGTTTTTGCGAAAAAACAATTAAAGTTTAACGCAATCATATTCCTGAATTAGTCTGCCAAATTTCCCATGCGCACAAGACGTTGGTAGCAGTCGTCCACATCTCGTGAACATATATAGGTGAATGTATGCAGCACACAAACATAACATATATTATATATATTACACCATGCGTAAACCTAAATTATTTCGTATATTGTAACTTTGCTTATTTTGAATAAATATAAATATCAAGGAGTATGCGGAGGGACAGGCAGCATTAAGCCAGTGATTTTGTGGAACTCTAACGACCAGAATCAAAATTTATTCTCTTAGGACTTAGTCACCTAATAAATAATTGAAAAATTCAAATTTAGAATGTGGTGTTTGTTGTAAGAGGCAATCTATGAATAAGATCATAACCGTAACAAGGGTTTTGGTTTAGTAATAATAGAGGAATCAAAATCTGCCCAAAATATGTTTGATTAAAGTTTATGGTCTGGTCATTATCAAATTATAATCAATATAAATGCATTTGCGCTAAGCAAAACATTTTCCAGTATCCAGGAAATTATTGTAGAACACATTGATTAGGTCTGATGTGCTAATCATCATAATAGTTATTTCATTGCATTCAGGGCATCCGAGAAGGGGCAGGTGGGAAATTGCCCAAGGGCCCGGCAATTTCTTGGGATCCGCCCGGGCTTTAAAACATTTTGTTTGCTTTTCCATTACCAAATTGACATAATGTAGGGACTCGTAAGCCGCCGTGGCGCGAAATTTCTGTCGGCAGCCCTGATTGCATTTGATGATAGCTTTAACAAAGTATGTTATTCAAGCTATTAACAATTAAACTACTCGTTTAAATATGAGTAAGATTTAAATATTATAGAATAGAGAAATAAAATGACAAATTTAGATTTAATAAAATTATAAAATTATAAAGTGCTATATAATTTTAAAATTTCTAGAATCTAGAGTTATTCATTTTCTTTCATCATAACTTGCAACGGTGTGTCGGTTTGGGATATTTTCGTCCGCTTCATTTGTCTTGGTTCTCGATTACGCTTGCAAGTATATCAAATTTGAGAAAGATTAACAATGGCTGAATGTGCTTGGGACGAAGTTACCATTCTTAGGAAGAAGACACCCAGGGCGTCGCAGTTAAAGTCGACCCAGGTTTTTAAAATTCACCGTTTTCTGGAATAGATAATTAAAAGTTGTACTGTAGATAAATTGTAAATGGCTGGAATTTGAAAATATTGTTTAACGTGGCATTGCCGTTTGACAGGCTATAAACGCTGCTCAAAGGAAGGGACTAGAAATTGACACTGCAAAGAAGTGTAAGTAAATCTATAAAAGCATTTCCGAATGAGGAAATATATCTTGACTACTTTCATTTGTTATTAGATAATGCTGGTCAAAACAAGCAGCATCAAATTGATAAGAACACTGCAAAACTAGACAGAGAAACTGAGGAATTGCACCACAACACAGTTCCTGTTGATGTTGCCCGGCTAATTCAACAATCCAGGCAGGCCAAAGGTCTCACACAAAAAGACTTGGCAACAGTAATTATTTTAAAACTCATCAACTTATGCCGTGATCTATTGAGTCATTTTTCCCATTGTTTCCAGAAAATTAATGAGAAACCACAGGTTGTGAATGATTACGAGAATGGAAGAGCAATCCCAAGCCAAGCTATTCTTGCAAAGATGGAAAAAATTCTTGGTATGTAACCTTATTGCAACTTATATATTTAAAGATACACCAGATTAACCTATTTATCTCATTTTGATGCAGAGGTAAAGCTTAGGGGTAAGGAAAAGGGACAGCCTGTTAATCCCAAGAAGCCTGCTACCAAGTGAACAAACGAGGACATGATTGATTTCTCCATAACCCGAGTTGTACACTTATAAAAAAAAAAGGCAAAACCAACTTTATTTTGATCATTTTTGTTTGAAATTAAAAGATGACACTTCACGTACCTCATTTTATTTAAGAACTCCACTTCACTTCTAGAGGACGTATGTCCCCTGCCATGATGAAAGAATGGAGGGGTGGTCGTCTCAGCTTTTGCCATTTCTTCCAAAGTTCTGAACTTTATTGTGTGGTCTTTTGCACATACCCTAGCATGTTTCAAAGTACAGATTTTGATAAAAAATGTTGCCAGACATCTGTAGACCACAGCATCCTATGGCAATCAAGATTGTGGACAACTTCAATGCCTATCTCTTTAGTTTTTAGCAAGAGATTGGTATGCATTGTTGCTCTACAAAATTGCTCCAGAGATGAATGTAATGTTAGGCAATTTTAACTGGTTCTAGAGGGAACCATACCCAAATGGATCCCCCACAACTAAGAGTGCAACTTCAGTTGTGTCACTAAATTTTATGAGCAGCTTTGATCAATTTTAAACCCTTTAAGGTAATATCAGTATCACCTAGCCCCAGACCAATTCAATTAAAAGATGACACTTCACGTATCTCATTTTATTTAAGAACTCCACTTCACTTCTAGAGGACGTATGTCCCCTGCCATGATGAAAGAATGGAGGGGTGGTCGTCACAGCTTTTGCCATTTCTTCCAAAGTTCTGAACTTTATTGTGTGGTCTTCCGCACATACCCTAGCAACACCCATATTTGTTCCCTTTTGTTATCACTGAAAATGAATTTCAATTTGGTAAAATGAAGGCAATCTAAATGTTGGGTTTCCATTACAGTTCCTCATAAATATTTGTCATAAGATCGTATGTAGGGCAAAAATTCAAATATGTTTTCTTTGATATGCAAACAAATATTTACTCTAACTCAAACAGGTTCTCCATCGTTTGTTCCTTCATCTTTACAAGTTTTGAGTAAAATTGGGATGTATGTGCAAATAGGTTGAAAGATTAAAATAAGGATGTAAATGTATTTTATTTATATAGTGCCATACGTGCAGCGTCAGAGGCGCTTTTTGCTAACCATTTATATAGCGCTCTTGGGAAGGGGCGCTTATGAGAGTGCAGGCCGGGTTTCAAACACATGACTGCTGTCATCGTTTGTGGGAACGTAACTTGTTCAACCTGCACGACATTGTATAAACGTTGGTATAAGGCATGAACACAAAGATGTGAACGACACCGGAGAAATGTGAGGATCAAGGGATCTGACATGCCTGCTGTATGTATTGGAAATGTTATTAAATAATATGATTTACTGCTAATAATAATTAATGTCTGATTAAAAATGTTATTAAATAATGTGACTTATTAACTAATAAATGTTTTATTTATTGTAATTACTCTAATTACAACAAAATACAAATAGGTTAAAATTTATTGACAAATATAGCTGGCCCATGTGTCCTGCTATTAATTTTAATTATTGAGGCCCTCAGCAAGAAAAAAATTGGACACTTTACATATTTCATATTTTATTTAAGAACTCCACTTCTAGGGGATGTAGGTCCCCTGCCACAATAAAAGAATGGAGGGGTGGTCCCAACTCAGTTTTTGCCATTTCTTCCAAGGATCCAAACTTTATTGTCTGGTCTTCAGATCCCACCCTGGCAAGACCCACAGTGTTGGTCTCTTTTGTTATCACTGAAAATGAATTTTGTTTTAGTCACAAAATGAAGATAATCTATAAATATGTTGGGTTACCATTACAGTTCCTCCTCTGAGATACTTCAAGTATTTGTTTTGCGGCCTGTGCTACTGTCATGAACCTTGGTGGTTCATATATGGGGCGACGTCTGAGGAAAATAGAAAAATGTTTTATTTGATACACAAGCAAGTATTTACACTCACTTAATTAGGTTCTCCATTGTTTGTTCCTTCATCTTTATATCTACAAATTTGACTTGTTATTAAAGTTCATTTTATGCAAGTTATGAAATGAAGTGTCATGTGTTGAATAAATCTATGTGCAGAGTTGAAAGATTAGAATAAAGATACTCTAATCAGTAACATAATTAACCAAACCAACCCAAGAGGCAAAGAGTGTGAAGTCCTCTTGTCTTATTAGAGAGGATTTTGTCATAAAAACTGTCTGGTTTCCAATTCTCCTCCCAAAATACAATGGATACTGTTTCACCAAATCTGTAAAGCTGGAAAGGGTAATTTCTGACATGTTTGAAAGTACATATTTTGATAAAAAATGTTGCCAGAGACCTGTAGACCACAGCATCCTATGGCATTCAAGATTGATGCATTGTGGACAACTTTTGTTTCAATGCCTCTCTCTTTCGCTCTTAGCAAGAGATCAGTATGCGTTGTTGCTCTACAAAATTGCTCCAGAGATGAATGAAATGTTAAAACAATTTTAACTGGTTCTGGAAGGAACCATACCCAAATGGATCCCCCACGACTAAGAATGCAACATTCCCTTCAGTTGCGTCATCCAAAATTGTATCTAAAATCAGGTTATATTGAGCAATGAGTTGGATTGCATTTGGCTCAATTTTAATTGTTCGCTCACCTGAATTATGTTCCACGAGTTCTCGATCGGCAATGGTGACCTTTTTTCCATAAGCTTCCTCCTAAATTATCAAATAAAACTCATCTTTTAACCAGATTTCGTCAATTGGCAGCAAATGCTTAAACACAACACTACCAATTTTTCGGCTCCCACTGTCAAAATTGCTGTGTAACTTTCTAAGTAAATTTTATGAGCGGCTTTGATCAATTTTAAACCCTTTAAGGTAATATCGTCGGCATCACCTAGCCCCAAACCAATTATGAACAGCATCGCAACCGATCAAAAATTACAGCTTTCCAATGTGGGAAACGTGGTGGAATGTTTACCATTGATATCTAATATTTGAAATTTAAAAATGTTTAATAAATGTTAATGTTTTATGTTTTAAATAACTGAATAAAAAAAGTTTTCTTAAATGTTAACATTCAAATTCATATGTAAAGTACTCAGAGGTGCATCTAATTAACTTGTTTTGATTGCTTATTGTGTCGATGCATTTCGGTTCTTGGAGATGTGGATTGATGCCGTTGCTAAATATTTTATAATATGGCCAAAAGCGTAGATGCTGAATGGGTGGAGAAAAAGCTGCGTTCTGCGAATGATACGATGGAAAGTGTTCAAACTCTTTCTCTGTGGGCCTTAAAACACAAAAATCAATGTGAGCAAATTGTGGACATTTGGCTTAAAGTACTCAAATCAGGTATATTCCCAGCCTAATAAAGCAAATAAATTGAAGACATAAGAGATATACATCTTTTTGTAGAAGTACCCAGCCAAATGATCGTGATGTTTTATCTATGCAATGAAGTGCTACAAACCTGTAAGAAGAAAAATGCTCATGTTTACAAGGACAGTTTCAAAAACGTTCTGAAAGAAGCCATTTCAGTGGTTAAGTAAGTATCTTTACTCGACTTAGGTTGAGATTACTATTTGCGTTTTATGTTGCCTAAAATGTGCAGCTATTTTTGAATAAGTTTAGATTGGAGCAACATCATGGAAAAGACATTTCGTTTTACTTTTTTAGAATCTTTTTGTGTTGAATAATTAGGGATGAAACAGCAGTTGTGGGATTGGAAAAGATTTTGCATGTTTGGTCTGACAGGAAAGTGTTTGAGGAATCATTTATTACAGAACTAAATAATCTTCTCATTGGAGGTGAAAACAAATTTTTTTTGACATGTGTACATTTGTAAAATATTGAATCATGTGGACATCTTTATTTCTTAAGTAATAGAAACAGGTTTGAAACTGTCATTATCTTTATTACTTTGCAAATTTAAAGTAGCTTAAATAAAACATTTTCTGGGGCATGTGTATTTTGCATCTTTTTTTCAATTAAGGATGCACACTTGGGTCAAGTGAAGCAGATTTAGAAAATGCCAATGCGACTAAAAAAGAAATTAATAGCAATCCTGGCTCACCACTTTCTAAGAGAGCAAAGTTGGGAATTCAAGTATCTGACTTTAATGCAAGTTTAATTCATAATTTTTTGGCAAAATTTGAAAATTAAAATTTAAAAACACAGCTTCTGAATGACTTAGCTAGCTATCGTGCATGTTTTCAACCTAATAGTCTAACATCCCTGTCATTATATTCCTGCAATGAATGGATGTTAATAAATTTTCCCTGCCTCCTGCTCCTCCTCCTAGCAATCTATATACGTGTTCCCATCTCTCATGATGGCAGCAAGGATTTAAACCCCTAAACATCCATTTGAGGATATTAATCTATAACTACTACTAGTGACCCATCATCACTTACATCTTTGGCACTAGACTCAAATTATATAATGCTTCTGATGCTATGTACCAGCACTCGGCAAAATACTTGATGTAACTATTACAAATCTGAGACTGAGGTATTATTCATTTTCATCATTAAAGTTACTGAACATTTTTCTTTAGCTGGCCACTTTGTGTTCATTAGTGAAGAGTGAAGCCAAGCAAAAATTGAAATTCAAGGATGAAAAGTTTAGATGCTCTAGGCTTATAGAAGATATTGATGATGTTACAGGAATGGGTAAGCTTCTTCTTTATTAAAACCTTTAGGCATTAGGGTGCATTAGGCATATAATTAAGTTTTTTTATACTTTTATTATTATTATTATTATTATTAGCTGATAATAGTTTTTTTATTTTGTAATCTTTATTGGGGGCCACCCATGAATGGCATCACAAGCTTTTTAGGGAGTTGGGGATTTATATGATGTGAGGGGATTGATAAAATGTGATGTCACATTGGACCTAGGGAACTAAAAGCTAGAAATAGGTCACGGGATAATTATAGCTGGAAAAGTGAAAATATTTGACCATTTAGAGGATGAGAAGATTAGCCTAGAAAAATTCTATATAAGATTATTGCAATTTAGCTTTGCATCTGGATGGGGAGTTAAAAATGGTTATTGGAAACTCTCTCAGGCTTCATGGAGATCCAAGATTGGTGACATCATCCTGACAGAAGCTTTATTTTGTGGTGTTGGAGATTCACAAATTACACAGAAAAGCATGATATCAGATGTGGATAGTATAATATAGTATATTAATTTAATGCCTATTTTATTGCATTACTATTCAAAACCCCATATATTAAAACAAAATTCAGTAAAAACATGATGGCTAAAGATATAATGTGAAAGCCAAATAGTCAAAGAGATGGTAATATTTTTTAAAATGAACAAAAAGGTTGAGTTGAAAGTATTTGTATGAATGTGCATGAATAAATTTATTACTCCATTTATGACTTCATGTTGAACCAGTCCCTAACTCTAATGCTAACCCATTGAGAGATTTTGAGATATTATTAACTTTATTAATCATTCTGACTTTTTTGGATTAGGGACAGAAATCCAGAAGGTGTACATGGAAAGACATGAAGATGACATCAATAATCTCTGCAGTCACTACGTCGACCTGGATAACTATCTGGATGTTAAACACAAGCTGTGTGAACATCTGGATATTGCTATCCAGTTTTATGATGGATTACTCAAGGATGCCAAGCTGGTGTCCTCAGTGAGACAAATTAAAGTTATTCTAAAACTAATGAGATATAAAGCTAAATTGCAATAATCATATGTAGAATTTTATTAAGCTATTCTTATTTATCAATTTTACTACTTATATTCTCTGGCCCTGAAGAAGGTCAGAGGATCTAGGGCCAAAACGATCAGTGAAAGGGCTACCTCTTTGAGGATCCCTGCTGGTGCACCTCTTATGGAGTTTCAATTTCTACATTTAACTTTACAAAATGCCACTATTATTACTGTTACATTCATGAAATCATTTGTTTAAAATGAATTCTTCACTGGCCAATAATCTACAGGCCTACTTGATCCCTTGCAGGCCTACAAGAATTACGGCAACCGGGTGAAAAATCTGAGCAAGAAACTGGCCGATCGACGGCACCTCTTGATGCTATCAGAGCAATCTAAACAAGTCGAAGAGGAGGAGGAAGAAGAAGACGAGGACGAGGAGAGTAACAATCCCGTGTCGCGGGACAAGTCGGAAGAGTACCGCATCAGAACGGACAAGACGTTTAATAGCAGAAAGCTTCACTCTGCCAGCCATCACATGAATCAGAGGCAAAAATCCAAAAATGAGGAGGAGTTTAATGTCTACAAAGATATTCATTCATCTCAGGAGAAGGTTGAAGATGAAGAGGACAAGTTGTTCACTCACCTCTTCCTTGAAGATCCATCAGAAGATGATCACCTTCATCATCAACAATTAAATGAAGCAGTCACGGGTGGAGCTGGAATTCGAAGGCAGAGCCTGGATGCAAGGCTGGAATTGATGGGTTTGCTTACATCATCCTAACATGCCCATTCATATTTTATTTCGTGTCTGATTTCCATCATTTCTCTCAGTTTTGTAACATCTTGATGGAATGTGAATGTACCAAGTGCATTTTCAGGCTTTCCTGGTCTGAAAACTACAGTCGAAGTTAAGACCCAAATGACCAGTTGCCCCTCCCATGATGATCGAGGTTGGTTTGACTCATTTGTCAATAGTTCATCAAAACAATTTAGAACAGCATTTAATTACTCTGACAGTCTTCTATTATAATGCAAGTAGTGACTAATAATGGAGAATTCTTTGCACTTTCTGTTTTTTAGTATTTTTTATGTGGAATCTAACCTCAAATTCTTCATTGAAATCATTTTCAGTGACAAGGACATATGACAAGGATACTGAACATTCAAAAGTGGAATTTTATGAGAAGTTCAAGAAGGCATCCTTGGTCACCACTGCCCTTCAATTCATCCCCGACCAGCGAGCGGAATTTTCCAGCCCGGTTGCTCCGGTGACTTTCATCACCTCTAATTTCCAGAATCAGCAGCCTCTCCCATCAGTCCCCCAGCAACTTCACCAACAAGTACTCTTCCATCAAAATATCTATCTACCACAGATTAGTCAACAGCAAATTCTTCATACCAATGAAATGCATGACGATGATGATGATGATGGAAGAGAGACACCTGTTCAAGATGAGCCTCCATCACCAGAACCATCAAATAGCATTCAAAGTAAGTCCTCAAAATTCAACGACTCGGACAGAACCAAGGGCAGGGACGAGACCGACGAATTGTTTCGCGACTTTTGCAAGAAGTCCGACTCTCTTAAGAGGCTGAGGAGAGAAAGGGACAAGGACTCCTCATCAAGATCGAGTCACAGGAATATTGTTGAAGACAGAAAACACAGAGAAAAGTCTAGTAGGAGAAAGGATCGTCACGATGACGAGCGGAGGAAGTCAGGAATCAGCAGAGATAGAAGAAGTGACAAAGAACATTCAAAATCTTCGAGGAGTCGACACAGGAGTCGCGACAGCAGCAGAGAAAGCGAGAAGAGAGCTCGAAGATTTTCACCAGATTACTTGGCCCCCTCAAAGAGGCATGACTCTAATCGCAGTAGGTCGAATACTAAAGATTTGTCTCCACTTCTTAAAAGGCATTCTCGTTCTCCGTCGACGTCGCCCTCGAGTAAAACATCAAAGCCTCCTGTGGCCGATTATCTTAGGAAACTGCCTGGAAACGGAAGCGAAATAGTGATGGAGGGAATCTATCAGGCCGTCGAGAGACCTGACGGATATTCTGAAATTTACAGGTTGCCCTCAAACATGGATCCGAGTCAATATACTTACGAGGAGGTCGTTTACCTCTTCACCGAGGAAGACGGAACCCCTCAGCTCAAACAGTTGGTGCATAATGTTCCTACATCATCGATGGCTGGCTTCCTCCACACTACTGGAGCAGGGTACATGGCGAGCAACGCATCCGTCGTCTCGTCCGGTTCGGGTCTTCCGACTTATCCGGTCATGAGCGGTTTCGAGCCTTCCGCGTCGCCGGCAATTTCTCACGTTCACAATGCTGGGCCCGGTCGGCCGCAAGCTCTCGTACCCATAAACATGGTTCCTGGCATATCTCGGCCGCCTCTAATTAGTCCACCCATGTCTTTACAGATGCTCCCACCAGCACTTCCTCAGCAGACAGTGTACCCATTCATCCAGCGACCTCCTCCTCCCCTTCCGCCCGTCCTTCCCCAAGTCGTGCCGCCGGTAATGGCTCCACCTCCTCTGCTTAACAATCAGCTCAAGGATTCTGCTGCACAGCCGTCATCCTTGTTGGGCATCCCTCTTGTTAATCAGATCCCTTCCAGTTCTTCAAATTTTGCTCCCTCTTTTTCAGGCCTAAGCAGGGTACTCCCCTCACCCTCACAGTTTTGCCAGGGAATTGGGGCTACTGCATTGCTGCAAAGGAGATTGGATGAGAATTCGCTCGAGAGCATGTCCAGGTTGCGATCAAGTCAGACATCAGGTGGAAAATCTCAAGTTTCATCCACAAGAAGAGAATCGATCTTGACGACCATCCCTTTGATGGACGACGTTTCTCCGGGTAATGAGTCCTCATGCTCAACTGGAAACTCGAATCAGAATCTGGTCTCCATGTCTCACAAGAATGTGAGTTCTGCGTCCTCATCTACCGCAAGACATGTAACCGGCAAATGTCAAGATGAAGGGATTTTGGAGGAAGGCCATATGCAAAAGTCATTGTCAGTTGAACGAACCAACTCTGAGCCTGCAGAATTAACAAACACAATTTTTCCAAGCCAGGAAGTTCTTGAAGCAGTTTCTGGCTCTATAGATGATTCCAAGGTGGAAGATATTTCCCCTGGATTGGACTCTCAAATGGTTTACTCTGCTCAAGTTGTTAATGATGATGGTTTCAGTGACAATGGTTCATCTGATCTTGAGGATTTACAGGATGCTGTGACTTTTACTTCTCCTCTTTCCATCAGCGCCACTTCCGACAGTTGCTACTCTAGAGGAAGGGATGCAAGTAATCAGTCTGGCTTTTTGAAAAAAATTGAAAATTCAAGAACACCCAACAGAGGTAGGGGCCTCCTAGGAAGTGCGTTCATAGCTTCCAGGTTACCCATGTTTCCTGCCAGCCAGCAGTTGAGAAGCAGCTTGTCGACGGGAATCAATTTCGGACAGATGTCGCTCGGTTTTGCAGCACTCCCGCCATTTGGCGTCGGCATTCCCTTGAACATGCCCACAAACAGACTGAACGCAAAGGGAAACCCACGTCTCTAAGTGGAATAGTCACTGCTTGTATTGTAACGAGACATTCAATAGACTAGATATTCCATTTAAAAGTTAAACTATACACTTTTGGTTTCGTAATGACAAATTGTTTGGTTTTCTGGTAATGTTTGAATACAAATGAAATAAAACTCTTGTTTCTCGGATTCTTTCGACGGTTTTTTTTTTTTTTAAGAAACTTTGGATTTGTTGCCATCTTGGGATGTGACAGGGTTTGGCGTTTATTCATTTCATCGCAAGGCCGATTTACTCACGTTGTGAATGATATTGAACAATGGCATTGAACGATTGTCGTCGCAAAATATTTCCTGCTTTTGAGAACTGTTTCTGAGATCGATTGCTTGCCGATCGCTTTTTATGCTCAGGTAATTTGACTTGGGGTCGTTCCGAATACCCAAATAGTCGATTGAGTCTTTCACTTGAATTTTTTATTTTTGCGTTTTTATGTAAATTTGTCTACTTCGGACTCAAGTATTTGCAGCAAACAAAGGAGCAACTTCGGAAAACCTGTGTGCTTCGACTTTGCAAGTTAGGCTTTTGCGTGAGATATGAGACATAGTTCTAGAAGTGCACCGTAAGGTTTGTCGATTTTAAAATACAAATGAATATGTAATTTTTCGAATCAGGAATGGCAATAGCTGTTTTTATGGCACGATGAGGAAAATAAAGACATTTTCCATGTCCAAATTGTCTCAAAATTGATGTCTCGTCCTCGACTGCCTCTGACTATTGTCTTTGTCTTGTGAGCTCAACTGGCAACTGGAAAGACTCTCTCCTTTTCACAACCCTGGTCTTCAAATTTTAAGTTTGCGAGCAGAAAATTGCTAATTTTTTTAAAAATGTTATAAATTAAATAAAGATCTCTGCTCACGAACTTATCATATACATATATATATTGCCTGCAAGTTGACCGAATGGGTTGTGTTCCTGCATTCGGCGATAATGGCAACATTCGTAATGTGTCGTGTTCGAAACCCAGTCTGCACTGCCACGAGCGCCCTTGGGAAGGAGCGCTATATAAATGGTTAACAAAGAGCACTTCTGACGCTATGCACGTGGCGCTATATAAATGAACTACATTTACATTTGTATTTTTATGTTATTAGTTTTAATAATGCTTCAACGCTTGACTGATGCTCAAGTTGTTATCCGTCGAGAATGCCTCCTTGCTTCCAGGCGTGAACTCGAACGGAACGGATGTTGCACGGTCGACCAGGCGTGGCATGTTTTCTCTGGCGTGCGTGTTTGGTCCCGTCAATGCATGACGTGAATTAAGAGCAGGCAAGATCGTGTTCCTCCGTTGTTTGCTACGTATACATCCATTGCTTTACATTTGAATGGAAAGATGACATATTTTTATTCTTCTACTTTCTGCACGGGTTTTGATGTTATGTATTCTGGACTTTTTAGGGAATAACGCGAAGGACTTAATTCTCTCGTAAATTTTGTTAAAGAAACGGCTAAGAAGATTACTTGAGTGAGGTTAGAGCTTTTTGACAGGATGCAGTTCACGCTATACACATATATATTTTTTAATTTCTTTGTTTTAATCCAAACTTAAATCGATGGAATTTCTTGAGTCAATATTGACTCAAAAACTATTGGATAATCGGAATACCTGGATATTAAATATGAATACATACATAAATACAGATATCTATCATATATCGTCAGGTATCAGATATAGTCATCATCTTTTGATTCTCCAATTTAACAAGAAACTATAGTAAATCATTTAAATTCCTTGTAAATAAAGACAAATCCAATTAAATCCAATTAATTAAATTGTCAAATCCAATTTGCAATTTTCTCATCAAGAGGTCGAGAGTTCGCAAAACAAATAAATAAAATGAGAAAGATGTTGGGATAATTTGTATGCATGCGTTGATGGCAGCCGAACGAGGGTGAGAGCAATTAAGGATCTACTTTGAAGCGACATTTTATTGTCGGCATCATGTTTCATCAGATGCTCCCATCTGATAAATAGCTTGACGCTTAGATGGATTGGTGGAAAGATTGTTTGATGGAGAAATGAATCATCAACATTGTAGTTGAATAATACAAAGTTGAAATGTAGTGTTAGAAAACTATGTTAACAATTGTTAAGTTTAAAAAGTGCATTTTCAATAAATATTATTAAAACATCGCAGTTTATATCGGAACTCAAACCAAGCTAATGGCTTATCACCGCCATCACCATCACCACCAACTCCAAAACCATTCACTGAATTCCTTAAAACGAACCTGAGAGCGGATTGATCAATCGATCACATAGTGCCCGGAGAAACCTGTCAAGCCCCAAAATGATTGCCATAGAGGGCATACCTCGCAGCATGTACCACGGTCCCATGCTGACCAATTTCTCCCAGGGGGTTCCCGGCATCATGCCCCCATCGATAAATGGGGGATTGCAACATTCAGGCTTCTATTTTGGGGAACAAAAGGTCTCTGGAATTCCCACATCCACCGTTTTTCCACCCAACGCGGCGGACGAAGCCGATAAGGTGATATGTATCTATGTTACCTCGATTATGATAATGATGATGATGATGATGATGAGATGACGATGATAAGGATGAAGATTCGTGATGATGAGGAAAGTGTGCAAATTAATTAAAGAGTTAATTGCAAATCACTCACTGTATGTAAAATAATCATCTTCATCACTGTAGCAGCAACAACAGCAACAGTGGAAAGAGGCACTGAAACAGCGAAAGGAATATTCGACCCTGAAGAAAGTCATCGTCGTCCTTCAAGACAACAGAATCAAGACTGGTGATCCGAAAACAGCCGAGAAACTCCGAGAGCTAAATAGGTAAGCGAATACTAATTAAGCTGATTGTTATAATCCTAACTAATTAAAGAAACAAAATGCTTATGTAGCTGTGGAGATATTTTTATAGTTGCATGAGTGAACCTGGAAAAGTGACGGGCAAAAGCCAACACGCGCAGATCAAATTTCGGCACCAGTCAGTTCTCCACGGCTTTGGACTCATCGCCAGTTAATTATCGTTTGTGGCCTAACAAACATGCTTAAACGCTCCTCCTCTCCCATCCCCGTTTGGTTAGAAGCAAAAAAAGGTCATCTCCACAAGCAGTGCGAGGATTTGCCCTATAGCCCTGTGGGGTTCAAATTGTCCCTACTGCTATCATACCAATACCGCGCAATCACCATCCACATCCATACCACTTTCCATAGACCTTCAGACGTTACTGCACCACATTCGCTTGCGGTATAACTATTTGTTATTCATACATTGTTAACCACCAAATAAATTATGATGTTGATTAAGGCAGATGATAAGCAATGTTCCATGTTAGTATCAGCTGAAAATTGCTGAAATGACTTTTGTGAATAAAAACGTGAACGGTCAGAAAGCATAAGTCCTAATTTCGACCACTTTTCCGAAATGTAACTTAGCGCCAAGCTATAAAAGAGACAAATAACCCATATTTACAACTGCTACATTTGTAATTTATTTTAACGAGTAAAAATCCAATGTTGGAATACTTTTCTGCCAATTGCCACTGCGGGCCGCATAACACTGCTCGGAGGCCGCGGGCCGAACTTTTCCCACTCCTAGTCTAAAATATCCACTCTAATCTTCAAGTCTCTCATGGGTCAGGCGCCGTCACACTTGTCCTTCCGGAGCAGGCTCAGATTAGCAAAGACGTGCGACGCTGGATGGCCTAACAAGCATGCTCTCTGTCTATTATTCATCCATGCTGACCATAGACTTTCTTGGCCCGCAGATCTGGAACAGATTCCCCCTTCTATTACCAACACTGATCCAGCCGGGTTTCACTCTACATTGAACATTCTTTTCCCTCTTCAGGGAAATTTTATGTTTTATGTTCTGTTTGAACACGCATCACTTCAACTACTAGAATCGAACTCGGAATCATTATCATTAACATCAACAAGGACATGCAAATAAGCATACCTTGTTGGGCCACAAACACTAATTAACAGACGACGAAGCCAACCGCGGGCGTTGAAGCAAAACCATGGAAAACTGACGGGTACAAATGTTGCCGCCAGTGAGCTGGCTTTTGCCCGCCACTTGGCCAGCATTCGCATAAGTTAACCTCATGCGTCCAACTTGTCAAGTGGTTGTACAGAAAGCACCCCTTGTCCTCACCGGCATCTTCCTCTAACGATGCCTCGAAACCAATCTCGGTCACGTCCTTTAATGTCCCTTGGTCATAAATCCTCGTTACAGGAGATTCACTTAATAGCCTATTCGATTATCTCTCAGAGGTCCAATTAATTGTATACAAATAGCTTATTTAATTAATCATGATTCCAGAAAGCCTAAAGGATAGTCGGTGTGCAAT
>MPNW01000140.1:12137-112137 GCA_011800805.1 Hirudo medicinalis | reverse complement strand
ACTCCTCCGCCACCAGGTGAGATATTTTGCTATCAAATTGAAATTATTTGAAATATTTAAATTATAAATAATATAATAAAGCTTAATAATTCATTTAAAATCAATTAATAATACAATTAATATTTTTATATTACAGCCACAGTGTTGCCGTTCGCCAGGCATTCTTCGGCTAGTGTCGGTACCTTGGTCAATACGTCGTCATTCGACAAGGTAATAATAACTATAATATTAATAATAATAATAATTATTATTATAAATTATTATAATTATAATTATTATTGATAGTAGTAATAATAACATCATATTATAATGTTCTCCATCAAAACAGCAAGAGGATCTGCTCCTGAACGGCATGTTGGCGCCAACGACAATCCACGATGTCAGTTCAAACCTCTTGGACTTTGTCATCGTCGACAGTCAATTCTGCTGTGAGTTTGTCAATTATTTAATTTATTTAGTAACTAATTCATATTCAATCACCTGCTAATTAATATGCAATTAGTTGCTAATTAATATTCAATCACCTGCTAATTAATATGCAATTAGTTACTAATTCATATTCAATCACCTGCTAATTTATGTGCAATTAGTTACTAATTCATATTCAATCAGGCACTAATTAATATAAAATTACCTGTTGATTGATATTAGATTACCGGTTGATCAATAATGGATTACCTGTTGATTGATGCTGGATTGCGTGTTGATTAATATTGGATTACCTGTTAATAATAATTTATCCTAAAAGCAGTTTTATAATATTTAAGTTAATTATTTTAAATTACAGACTTAAAAACTCAAAAAGTAGAAGAAAAAGAAATCTTACCAAAAATACCACCAAATGCCGCGGCTCTCTGCATCATATCCTAAACATTGAGTGGGCCAATAGGGTAGGTTGAGTACCCATAAAACCATGGGGGGTGGCTAGGGGGTATGGTGTGGTATTGTGGGCCTTCTTAAATTTGTTTACAAAATATAAATTATGATTGTTTAATTGATAAAAAGAGTTTAAATTGATAGAAAGTGCGTTTAAAATTACTGAAACTCATCGTTATTATATCATTCGATTATCAACTAATTATTAATAAATAAAAATAAAATAATTAATAAATGATAATTAAATAATTAAAACCGATAAATCCTGTATTATTACCTGTTTTATACAATTTATAAATGCTAAATTTAGCAGGCAGAGAGCTTGAGAAGCCCCACAAAGTCTTGCAGACCCTGTCTGTCTCTCTGTCCGCGTCTGTGTCTCTGTCCGTATCTGTCTCTGTCTGTCTGTCACTGTGGAGTTGTTGGAGATTGTTCAGAAATATTTGTTGGTCATTCTATTGGAATAATTAATTAATTGTTTTCGACAATTTGTTTTTCAGGATTTACTTTATAATTCTTTCCTTTTTTTTTTCTAATTATGATTTTAATCCGGAAAAATACTTCCGGTTTCGAAATTTCAATAAATAAACAAAGTTGCTCTGAAGTTGTGTCGAGTTGAGAGATTAAAATTGAATTGTGTTGTTAAATCAGAAAATTAATAAAAAATTAATAATTAATAATAATTATTTTATTAATTAATAATTATAAAATCCCATTAAAAAATATAAAATAAATAATAAATAATTATTATTTGGGATTTAATATTATATGAAGTCAAGTTATTAATTACTTTATGATAACTAGGTTCGTTGATAACGATTAAATGATATTATAATATTTAATTTAAATGATTTTAATTGAAAAGGACTGAAATAAATTTACTATTTCTTGAAAATTTACAAAAAATGTATTTTTATTGAGGAATATTCTTAAAACTTTTACAATCCACAAGGTATTATTACCTGTAAATGCAATAAAGGTACAGCCCTCAAAAGGACAGCCAGGTGTGTCGTCAAGTCATAACAACCTGCTGACGGACCGACTGATTTATTCCACTTGCTTGCAATTTTACGAATTTCTCAGTAAATCCATAAAATTCTTGTGACAATCTTTTGTTGAAAACATCATCATCATCATTGTCCACGGTCATTGTAAGGTCGTTGGGTTGGAACTGTTTCTGGCACTCGCCGTCGTCAGTTACAAACGGATGACTTGAATATGTGTCTACGAAAAGAAGTATTTGAATGTAATATTTGTAATTTGAATTTAATAATATAATATGTTGATAATATTTTAATTTGTAAATCAATAATTAGGTGTCTTAGTATTTCAACATATAATGTCAATGCCAAGGAAGTAATCTAATTACCATAAATTATATTTAAGATGTCATAATTACCATAAATTATGATTAAGATGTCATAATTACCATAAATTATGATTGAGATGTCATAATTACTTTAAATTATAATTAAGTTATGATAATTACGTTAGCATTCGCTTACCGGCGTCAATTCTTCTAACGGGGTCAAATGTCAGTAATCCCTTGAGGAGGTCAAGTAAGTGTTCGTCCTTGACCCAGTTAAAACTAATGGAAAAAAATGAGTCATCATCAATGTCATTGTTGCAATGCAACACAACACAGCACAGCACAATGCAACACGATATATTAAAACACATTGCAATACAATACAAATACATTGCATTACTCTACAAACACATTGCAGTACAATACAAACACATTGCCATGCATTACAATACCATACAAACACAAAAGTAATTATCATCACTCACTCGATATCGTTCACGGATCTCATGAGATTTCTGACAGTTTCCAAATCCTCACCTGGGAATGGTACTCTTCCAGATCCGGTTTTGTAAAGAACCATCCCAGCGCTCCAAATGTCCACCTTGTGGTCGCAACCTGAGCTCTTCAATACTGCTTCTGGAGCCTGAAATTAGATTTGTGTCATTGGACATTACAACAAATAGACATTCCATTATTGATTAATTGATTAATCGCATTAACTCGATTACCATATTATAGCATAGAGACGTTTCATTATCGATTAATCACATTAACTCGATTAATTCCATTACTATATTATAACATGCAGACGTTTCATTATCGATTAATCACATTAACTCGTTAATTCAATTATTAACGCGAGGAAACTCACCATGTACGATGGAGTGCCACTCAGGTGCATCAATTTTTTTCCAACTTCCAAGAACGACGACGACCCAAAGTCAGCTGGAAAAAATGAATCATTATTATTATAATTAAAATTATTATTATTATTATTATCATTATTAATATTATTATAAAATAAATTATCATTTCTTATTTTTAATTAATTATTCTAGGATTAATGTTTGCACTAATTTGTAAAAGAAAATTGTCTCACAAAAAGTCAACCAACCGAGTTTGTAGGTGACCTCTTCCAGGTGGTCCAGCCTCATGACGTCAATCAAAATGTTTTCAGGCTTTAAGTCCGCATGGACAACCTCGCATTCTCCAAGTACTCTCAGTGCTCCAGCTTGTATAGAAATATTTTCAATTAGAAAATTAATTATTAAAAAATAAATTACAATAAATTATTTAATTGTAGTGACGTTAGATCGATACCAATTTAGATTATTATTATTATTATTATTATTATTATTGTTATTGTTATTATTATTGTTGTTGTTATTATTATTATTGTTGTTGTTATTATGATTATGATTATTTATTATTACTATGCTGATGGTGATGGTGATGATGATGATGATGATTATTATTATTATTATTATTATTATTATTATTATTATTATTATTATTATTATTATTATTATTATTATTATTATTATTATAAATGTAAACCAAATCGAGGCCAATTTTTCAGTAGCCTAACCATAACTCACCGTGATTTAGACAATCGCAAAATACGATGAACTAACTGGAATTACGTGATTGATGAAAATAATAAATTCTGGATAATTCTGGACTGTAGCAAAAACTAATTATGAAGTAACAGCTTATAACTAAGATGAATATGACAATATATTGACGTAACAAAGTGAGTAAAAATCTAACACTAAAGTGACAAAATCGTGTGTTCAAATAATAATAGAAAAATAATAGTTTTTATTACAAATTTTAAAGAGAAAAAAAAAATCAAAATTTATCTTCGGTTAGTCCTTCGCGTGTCCCAGAATGATAAAGATAAGTTAATTCTAAAAACTGTTATCATTATTGCATTTATTTTTACGACAGCATCATAGCTATGTAAAATATTCTTGAAAGTCTTCACTGAAGACCTAGCCCTAACCCTAACCCTAACCCTAACCCTAACCCATAGCCGTGCAGTTATTCTTGGAAACGCTTTTTACCCTAGCTACTCTAATTTCCAGCAACTGACTGAATTAGGCTTATTAGTGCTGCATAATTCTTATCATCACCTTTGAAAAATAAGTTTTGGCGACAGAAAAATGCTTAAGAAAACATGGAAACGACATCTAACGACTGCAACAATGCGTGGGCGTGCTGCATCTGGGTATCGATTGGTATCGATCTGTGCCCGCCATCGGTTGTTAGTTGACAGGCTTGCGAAAATCGATACAACAAAACGCGGATTCAAAAATTTTATCTCCTAAAAGATTGAAATTCCTCCATGAGTTCTGTCGGTTCCCCTCTTTCAAACAGAGGTATCAGAATGAGGTGCTCTTAATGTTATTTTGTAGTCCTTGTTTTATTTAATTTAATCAAATTTGAATTAATTGCGTAAACTTTTTGAACAGCTTTTAATCTATAAGCGATTAAATTCTTGCTCCTTGAACACCATAAAAATGGACCTCTCGTAAAAGATATTTATGATTTTTTATTGACGTCGACGTTCGATGGAATGCACTCCGACATGCGTCTCCATGGAAACTCGGGACGCTGATCAATATACTTCATCAAATTGCAGTCAAAACTCCCTCGGTGATGCCACCACAAGCAGACAACATAATGCAGGAAGCCTTACAAACAGAACCAAATCCTCCGAAACCACACCCATCGATGTCAGATCCCGTGCTAGACACTGTCAGCGTTTTCAGACCAAGGACCGAAGTGCGTCACTCAAATATCAGGTGTCGAATGATTCCCGTGGTGAGAGACGGAGGCCCGATTAGCCTGAGACAGCTTTGTTTCGAAGTCGGATCGAACGAAACTATTTGAATTTGTTTCAGTTTGTGTGCATGTTCGTGTCCTCAATAATCAAGGCTTCATATTTTTAATCACTTTTTGATTATTATCACCCATCCAGGGATGCCCAGGTCAGCTTAGACCGAAGGGGAACACCCCAAAGCACTTCGTCCAAGGCATTTTATTCCTTCCCTTTCAAACTGAACTTTCCTAAACTTTTTATATTTTGTGTCATTCTTCGCTGTATCGATTTTCGCCTTCAGTTTTTTTAAGAATCGCCTATGCATCGTTATTGCTGTCAACTTTTTGAGATGCTTCTTCCTTCATTTTTGGATCTCAATTTACCAAAGGAATCCAGTTTTCATTTGTATATTTTAATAAACAAATAAGAAAATATTTCTTTTATCAAAATTATAAACAGAGTTAGAAGAATAAATGCAAAGGTAGACGTATTTGCAAGTAAGGGCTACCCATAAATATTTATATATTTATTTGTCTAATCAAATGAAATACAGTCATGCATTGAAGAGCCATAGATTTTTTGTAAGTAGTAATTAAGAAAACGTTGCATTCCATCAGGCTGACAAAATTTTAATCTTTAGAGGAGAGGAATCAAGGTTATATTAAGCATTTTAGGAGGGAAATGATATTTTGTGATGAAATGTGGCAAGGAATGACAAAACATCATTTGTTTAAATCATCCATTCATCGACTGGTCTTGTAAAAAATTTTGGAAGAAGTTCAAGTGGAGATTTCCCTGGAAGGTTTGCACAAAAGGGAGTCTTTCCCAGAAAAATCTTCCCTTAGTGTAGCTGCCTTCTCAACCATGTTCTTGCTGATGAGCCAGAGCATTGATGATGTTTCGTGGTTGAGTGACTCCAAGGATGGTTCTATTTCAAAGCAGTTGACAAAATACTTTCCTCCCAAGCCCTCCAACTCCCTCGCAGTGGCACAGAAAACTGAGCAGGCTGCACCCTGTTGCTAATAATAATAATAATAATAATAATAATAATAATAATAATAATAATAATAACAATAATAATAAAAATNTACTGAGCAATAACAACAACAACAATAACAACAACAACAATAATAATAATAATAGTAATAATAATAATAATAATAATAATAATAATAATAATAATAATATTAATGATAATAATAACAATAATAATAATAATAATAATAATAATAATAAAATAATAACAACAATAAATAATAATGTAATTGTTACATAGCTAGCTTGCCTGGCTGCACCTAGCAGGCTTACCTGCTGGCTATTTGCTTACCTTCCTTCTATTGTTACGTTAATACTCACTTTCCAGTTGTTTGGCGTTACTGACATTAGGAGTTGATATACAAATAGCGAGATACATTGAGATATATATATATATATAAGCTGTTTTACGTTAATAAAGACTTTAAGTTTATCGTTGAGTTACATTCTATTGAGCTAACGATGTAACAGTAATGATATCATTAAAATCATTAAAATAACTACAGCAATATAAATAAGTTTATTTATGAAACAAAGAATGAAATAGAATATGGCATTTACCATTGTTTAAACAATAACAATGTATAAACTTTAGATTGTTTGAGGGAAAACATTAAGATGATACAAACGGCCGTTTTGGAAAAGGGTGAAGTGAGGAAGAAGAGAACCCTCCACAGCCAATGACCCCTGCCAAGATTGGTATACACCATGTTGCCTGGATGAACAGAGAAACACTGCACACCGTAATGAAACCACCTGAAACATAAAGTTCCATATATCCAATTTGAAATTATGCAAAATAAAAAAACAAGGACAATAAATTAACAAGCTAGGCTTAGTGATGTAATTATATGATTTAGAACATTTTATAATTTCAAATATTCCCACAATTTTGACAAAATTCAGATGAAAAACCTGTGATGCAGTTCATTAGCTAGAAGCATGAGACACATCTTTGAGAGGTTGTAAGAGAGAATAGGATGATACATTTGAGGAGAGGGTGGTGAGAGTAGTCCTTCACATATAGTTTCGTATTTGAGATCAGTAAATCTGGAGACGATGCCAGATAATTTGATATGAATTGAATCATTTAATAGAATTTATTTGAAATAAATGATGTAAAATGATACAAAAGTTCTCAACAAAAGTTATTATAAAAATTTCAAGCTGGGTAATTTATCTTTGTAATACAACACTTACAAATCAGATGGCAAACACAAATGCAACAAAAGGGAACAAATTTTATAAAACATGTTCGATGATAAACATTCTTTGATTAGACCTGTGTGACTCTGCTGACACAAAAATGATTCGAGAAGGAGCAGAAGAAAAAAGAAGATGCCTCAGTCTCTTGATGAGGTAAAAATGGCCTAGATAGTTAGTTTGGATAGTCTTTTCAAAACCATCTGCTGTTTTTTCATATTCACACCAAAATATTCCTGCATTCAAGATCAGTATGTTCACTTTGCTGTTGAAAGTAACAATAATAATATAAAATTGTAACCAATAAATATCAAGCAATTGCCAAATAATTGAAAATTAATATTGCATTACTTATTTAATAGGAGATAAAACAATTAACATCATAAAACCTTAACTAATAATCACCTCATGAATCAATAATAATATAATTTAATAATAAGAAGAATAATAACTGCAAGAACTATATTTGTCTCCAAAACTTACCTGTACATTTGTTCAAAGGCCCAAACAAACTGATCAATAGTATTGAGGCGAGCAAGATCAAGCATGATGGCCTGCACACTTCCAGATGGATATTCTCTTTTTATGGCCTTGACTGCTTCATTTGCCTTTTTCACATGTCTGCATGCCAGGATAACATTGGCTCCAACACTGACCAAAGACCTTGCAGTTTCAAAACCTTAATTTAAAAATTCCGGGATAGCTAAAACTCAATAAAACCAACAAACGCTTAACTGATACCTATTCCAGAATTGGCTCCTGTGATAATGGCATTGAACCCTGTCAGATCTCTACCTTGAACCACATGAAGAGCTGTACTTGAACTATCAAATCTTTGCCAAATCCTTCCAGCTTTGTCAGTGTTGCTTGCATTGGCCTCATAAACAGGAAATGCTCTTCTTGGATCGATTTCAGTGGTTGAGTTATCCTTCGAACTTTTAAAGCTCTATTGTTAATCTTTTATTATATAGGATTACAATCTATTAAAAAGTAATTAAGTTTATAGAGCACTCACTTAACAAATATTTCCTTCCCAGTCAACTGACAAACTGTTTTAGTCCATCCATATGGCAGCTCTGACCAACAAAATATTGCTTATCATAAGTTGCTATCAACTTTCAGAGATTTATAGGTTGTTACCTTTTGATAACTTCTTTGTTAAACCAGTTTTTGGGTGTTCCCATTGAGTTTCTTGGCGAACATGACTAATAAATAAATCTTCGCTTTATTTTACGGTCAAATTGATCGCATTTGAATTAAACTTGCTTGACATAATAGATTATTCCATTATTCGCCAGCCTTTCTTCCCATCCCGGTGGAAGTTCATCTTCACTGTCAGTATCAACCAAGTTTCCAGACATTTTCCAAACGCTTGAATTTGTAATAATTTATCCAATTGTTGCGCTGAATCTTGCACTAGGAGATGTCGAGCCGAGCAATCAGATTCGTACCCAATCTCAGAATTTCCCAATCCACAACTTGTTCAATTATTAGAAAAACAGTATTAATTCCTGATTGTATGTTGGTTTATTTAACGTCCATTTCATAACTAAATGGCACTTATCCCACAAAAATTATTTTAGCCTCAAATTAGATGCGCTTTTAAACAAGGTTTCCGAGCGAGCTGTTGGATATAAACATTCTTATCGATTTGCCAATCACTTTGTGACAGTTGCACGATCTCGATTTTTATGATTAATTTAGTAATGTCTTAAGAAATTTTCAAGGGATGGGTAATTCAAAGTCATTTCATCATGGGAACGACTTAGTTGTCCGTGAAATGCCTCAGAATGTACGCCAGCTGCATTTTGCTGTGAAATCTAATGATAGAGAGACTGTAAACGATTTGGTCGCTCGGGGAGTCAACATCAATTTTCCATTTTTGTGTGGCTCAAATCCAAGCATCAAAGATGGTAATACACCGCTCATAATAGCTGTATCTCTCAATCATACAGAAATGGTTGAGGTAACTGACTTTAATGGAGATAAACATCATGTGAATAATTTTTTAAATTAATATTTGCTTAGTGTAATTTATTCTTTAGGTTTTATTGAGGGCTGGAGCTTATATAAACAAATGTGATAAAAGTGGTTGCACTCCTGTTTTTAAGGCTGCATTTCATGGTAGACCACTCTTAATTGAGCTTCTTGCCAAAGCAGGTAGCATTCCATTTTATAAGTATTTATCTTTCTCAAGTAACAAGGAAAATTATTTGTCTCAAAATATTTCTTAAAAGCAAAGGACAAAAAGTTAAATTTCCGAGAGGTCTAAACTTATTTCAATATTTCCTGAGCAGGAGCTGATGTAAATCTGGCAGATTTTCAGGGTCAAACTCCACTCTTCATTTGTGTCAACAATGCTATTGTCCATGCTTGTAGATTGGCTATCATGAAACTTTTGGCAGCTGGAGCAATTGTAGATAAGTAATACAATGCTTGCTGAAACTTATCTCCAAAGTTTATTGAAAGATTTTTTTAACAATATTACACTACTCTTCTAAATAATTGAGTGAAATATATTTAATGAAGGTGTGACAGACTGGGCCAGGCTCCAATCCATATGGCTGCCCATTGGAAACTTGTTGATGTCATGGCAGTCCTCGTTTCCTCCAGAAGTGATGTCAACATCTGTGATGCAAGAGGACGCACCCCTCTCTATGTATGCGTTCGTTCCCTTACAACCAAGCTGTATGTTGAAGACTTGCGCCATCGTATGCCTTGCATAGTCACCCTCTTTCGTGCGCGTGCAGATATGCTCAATCTGGTGGAGTGGCTTCTCCATAAAGGTCCTGGCATTCCAGCTGAACTTCTGGAGCCTTGGCCTGACTTTGCAGATTGGTACAAGGCTCAGTTTGTGAGTCCTCTTTCTCTGGCAAACATATGCAGAAAAGCCATACAAATACGTTTGTGTTATTGTGCTCGTGTCAATGCTGCCAGGGCAGTAATGGATTCTTCAAGCATTCCTTCCACTACTATTATCCTTTACACAAGAACTGTCCAATCCATTTCAAAATGCTTCCCATCTAATCAGACCTTTCAGCGAAGTCAAGTTCCCTTTTCTTCCACAGATGCAAAATGCACTGAAGGCAGATTCAGACAGGATGGCTTGGTAGAAGCTGTAAAGAAACTGCCTTTACCACAGAAACTCTGCACATTTCTTTCCAGGAAAATGTTTTACAGGGAAATTGCGAGTAGCTCTTATGTGCCTGAGCCATTTGCAGCTCTCCCAACTCTAATAAATGCCAACCCATTCAGAGGATCTTGAGAAATAAGTTTGTCTCATTTCTTTCTTAACCCAGGTTTTTAGAGATTGAAATCAGTGGATTTATGAACTTGAACATGTTACTGAGAATTCTTGAGTCTTAAAAAAGGCTATAATTTACCGGGATGTACTTCCACTTAAACATCTATGATGAGCAATCGTTGAGTTATGAGGTCCTTAATTGAGTTTCTGAACAAATCATATTGAATGAGCAGAATATGGGTCCTTGATGTATCCACTTGAAGTTCTAGGTTTCTCATCAGTGTAAGCATACCCTTACAATTGTTTTTGTATCATGATGCTGAGGAATTTTGTTCAGATATTTTATTTTAATTTATGGACGTGAAATAAACGTGAAACAACTACAGGTTTTTGTACTGTTTTCCAGTTAATGGTGTAGTAGGGTCGAACTGGAGTAGATAACGCCGCGTTTATTGGACCCTTGAGGCGATCTTTGTAGAGGCAGCAGCACCACGGACCTGAGAATGTTTTCTAGTAAAAAGACCAAAAGTGCTCGGACATTGTTGACTATGTGGCGATTGCTTCCAAGATGCCGTGCGGCATAATTTTTCTGGCTCCTATTGTCACGAAATCCTGCCTGTTATTATTTATGGGCAACATCATTTGATATTGGGCTTTAACAAGAAACCGTTTTGAATATCAGCTAAATGCGTCGAGCAATCTCAGGAGTGACAGCTCTTAGGCCGTAAATTATAGCTCTCAGGATCGCTTTCCTGCATTTACAGTATAATACCTATTGCTATCAAGATTTCTTTTTCGAAGAAAAGTGCTAATATAATTTTTTTCTTAGATAGGTCAAACTGATTCTTTATAAAGCTGCCACTGCGTTTGGCTAGACTGCCGAGAACTTGGTATCATTTACACTGGCCTAAATCTTGGTCCAGACGTTTGCATTTACTATATGAGTCGTCTGTGGGGGTAAATCTGGATCAAAAACTCCCATCGACTCCCCAAGGGAGCGTACACTTATCGGCAGAAACTTAGCGCATATATTTTTACCTCTAACCAGCGCGGGCTGCATCTTGTTCATGAGGAGTTTCCTATGCTTAGAGATGTTTGCTAGTTTCGTAGGCCAGGCAGAAATGATCCTGAAGCGTTTTTATCCATTTCGTATAAAGTTGAGCTCACTTTCGACTGTTGTTATTCGTCTATGAAAAATTAACGAGACTAGTGACGTGCTTAGTTGTTGCTGTCATTGTCATTAAAAGCTAAAAGAAACTCCGTAGATTCACAGGGTTAGTGAAATCTTTTTATTTTGTATTCGAATTGTTTAACCTTGGAACCTGGATTGTATGTGCTTTAACGTATCAGCTTATAAGAAATGGAATGCTGGAATGTGAATATGATACCTCTTCCCTAAGTTCACTTCTTGAAATCCAGAGGCATTTGTTACTTTTAGCTTAAAACTAGTGAGATGTTTGCAATCCCAAAATTGTAAGATTCGGTACCCTGTCGGATAGATATATCCGGTATATGGTAGTATATTATCCGGTATAAATAAATAGCTGTTTAATTCATCTTACTTATTATATAAATTTAGACAAATTTCTGTTTCTTTTTAACGCTTCTTTGTATTATTACCTATATAAATGTTATGCTCGCTTTCTCATTTCGTATTTCAGATGTTCACTTGAATTAAGATAGTTGCAGACTGTCATCACATGTATATCCAAATCCAACTTGTTTTTTTTTTTTTAGCTGATTATAAGAATATTCTCCTCGTGAAGCCTCCCTAATGACTCTGACTATATTTCGAGGGTTTTTTCGGTCTTCCGCCAAAATACTTCTTCCCATTCTTCTGGATCATCTAAAAAAACATTTATGACAGTTTTTGATCTATTCAATTCCTTAGCAATCTTTCTTATTGAATAGTTTGCCTTCCTGAAGGCCATAATTTGTCCTCTTTCTTCTTCTGTAAAACCTGCTTTCTTGCAAAAGAAAGTTTTGAATTTCATACCCTTTTATATAGCTTTCTTAATGACAATTTAATGTTTGATTTTTCCAACAAGATCTTTAAATTGATGAGACGAGCCCAAAACGGATGCGGTCTTATCTAGGCCAAAAATCGTTCATTTGCATAATTTACTGGAACCATTGACCCACTTGAAAGGAAATTTTACAAGATGCTTATAAATAGCGATTTACTTAATTGTTGAAAATTTCAGCAAGATATGTTAATATATATGGAAGTTATCCAAAAATAGTGGGTATGTCTTAATATTTCTAGCTCTGTATCGTGACATTTCTATGCGTTTACATTTAAATTAATTTAATCATGGAAGCTTCTCCAAATCGCGTAACCCTTAGTCAAAAGTGGATGTTGAAATGGAAATTTACTTTGGTGAACCAACCATAAAACGTGAAGATAACCCATTGACATGGTGGTGCCAAAATTCATCCAAAATTCTCTTTCCACTTTCAAGTGAGTGGACTAGGCATTACGCGGCACCCTCATCAAGCGGTGTTGCAACTTTCAAGTGAGACAAACAGGAGTCGATTGCTGCCTGAGAGAGCGAGCAACTCATATTTCTTAAAAATAAACATGTCCTCATTTAATTTTAGTTATGTGCGACTCATGATTTAAAGTGTGAAATCTTCTTATAAATTATATGACTTAATATTTATTTATTAAATAAAAAAAATTTTAATCAACAGGATTCATGACTAAATGTATAGAATTAAAAAAAATATTTTTTATTAATAAAATAAAAATTTGAAGATTCTCCATCAAAAGAAATCAAATCAAAACCAAAGAAATAAAAAAAATCAAAAACAAAATTAAGAAAATCAAAGAAACTCTTTGATTTAAAAAAATATAAACGTTTATGAATACAAGGACCGTTAAATTCGGTATCCGGTATCCGATATCCGGTAAACTCGGATATCCCGTACATGCCTAGTTTCCAGTTGTTAAATTGGATTTATCAGGGAATACTTTTAACTAAATTCTCAGTAGAAGCTTGGTGATATCATACATGCATCATGTTGCCAACATACATTATTATGTTCATTAAGTAGAATTCTTTAGAATGAATCCATAATCTGAGCCCGATTAGTGGAGTGACAGAATTGATATCATAACCTATATGCGAAGCTATGTTGATTTATTAAGTTAATTTTTTGTGTGAAATATTTTAGATTTAGAAATGAGTAAGAGATCTTCCAGTTGTAGAAGAGACTTCTTAAGCCTCATCAGATTTCCAATCAAGCGGCAGTCATCTGACTGTCGAAGTTTGAACATTCTTTGCCATGAAGGCCTTAACAGCAACGTTAGCAAGAGAGGCATTTTCAACGATTGCCACAATGAAACAGTGCTTTCTGGAAAGATTTACAAGCTTGTTGAAAAGGAAAAATTCAATGATTGCATTGGACTTGTGAAAGATCTGACACATGAACAAGTTGACATAATAGCTAGGGATCTCCCAGTTGATCTTATTTTAAGCAAGGTAAGATATAAATCTTAAATTAGTCTCTTAATTTAAAAACATTAGACTAATGAAAATGTATTTTTAAACCTCATTTTCATGTTTTAGATACCAAAAAGCTTAAAACTCATAGAAACTCTGTATTCTAAAAATACAAAGTACTTCTCTGACAAAAACCATCCAAGCCTGACAAATACTATGCCACCAGATATTCTTCTCAATCACTTAATAGCCTGGGTTTATTCCTTAGATCAACAAAGATTCAATTGGAAGGCATTTCAGAGCCACAAGCAGTCATTCATCAAAACATTGAAGCACATATTTGCCTCTTCTCCCATCCTCAGAAACAAACTGACAAAGAAATTGATTTCATTGGAGAGAAGCCTTGACTCAGCCACTCAGGAATCACGCAATCCACTCCATACCATTCATCCCCTTTTACTCAAAGTTTGTGATAGTCAAAATAGGAAGACGAATCAAACTGTTGGAGGCAATGCTTTGGGAAGCTTATGGGAAACTGGTATTGACAAATTAAAGCAAGATTTTGTGGCCATGTTTTGTTCATCGTTATCAGAGCAAACAAGTCAGCATTCAGATTCCAATATCACTATTGAAACTATTGAAAGACGTTTGTACAATCACAGACGGATGCTGGATGCGATAGAGCCTTTGGAGAATGTAATTGTTCATGTGGCCAAACAGCTTCGACGATCCATGGAAACAAATAAGGAAGTCATCTTCAATTGTGTCCAGATCTCAAAAGAACTGAATCTGTCATGTAACCTTTCTGATTCAATGAATTCAAAGCAATCGTTACCTTTTTCTCGATCAGCCCCTCTGGTGTTTGATTTGAATTCCCCTATTCAGCAAACGCAATCTCAACCATCTTCTTTATCGACCTCTTCTGCATTCCAGACATCCATTGCAATGCCACACCTTTCTTCACCCCAAGAAGTTCCTTCACCTTCATCAACATGCTTTTCCAAATTCCTTGTTGTGCCATTCCTAGACAGACTTGTTAGAAGTTACTCAAGAGTTGTGGCCCTGATCACTGATGACCAATTGGGTCCTAGAGTTGTTTTCAATACAGACAGTGAAGGTAGATTTGATTTTGCTCACCTTAAAACTCTTTTTAGTTTGGTTTTTATTATGGACAATTTAATGACGTTTATGATGTATAAATTTACAAAAATTTATGTCCTCTTTCATTTTTTAATAAAATAAAAACATTTCACGCTCTCAAATTTATTACCTTAATTTAATAGCTTGGCAATAAATCACTATTTTTATTAAACTTTCACTAAATTATGTTGGATTTATTCATTTTAAATCAATTATTAATGCTGATAGTTAAACATGCCTTAATTGGTCCGAACCCGACCCTTTAACACTAAATTTTTCTTATTCTGTTATGATGTTTTTATTTTGACTAAGTAGAGAAAATTGCCTCTAACAAATTGCAAAAGGTTCTACTGCAAATGTTCTTTTATGATGAACTCAGTCTTAGATAAGGAGTTGAAAAATTAATTTAAAACAAGTAGTTAGTTATTTCTCAAAGCTAGTGATTTTAGTTTGTTCAATGTATTTTGGATTAATTGGTTGGCTTTATGGAAAGAAGGAGACCTTTAATTTCTTCATTGACCATGCTCTTTAAGACTCATTTGGTTTGATTCAATATAAGGGATAATAGAAAGGATTTATAGAGAAAAATGTTCATAGCAGTGCAATTATTTTTCATTTTGTTGGCTATTATATGAGTTTGCAAGCTTTGCAGGCCAAGAATATTGCACTAATATTACACATAATGTTTTATTGTTACAGATTCCTCACCCATTGGAAGGAAATTCAAGAAGAAATTATCTTCTCATTCCTTCAACGAATTTTGGGGAAAAAATAACAACAATAACAATAGAACTCCCAGCAAAAGTTTGTTGAGACGGACTAAGTATCACACCTTGCCCAAATCATTGGATACAATCAAGCCAAATTCAAATGGTAATCCAATATTACTGGAGTAAGTGACAAATAATTAACAGGATGTCATCACAAATTTTTCTTAAGATACATTACAAATACTTTGTTCTAATTTCAAAAGGACTGGGAATAACTTGTTTAAAGAGGAGAAGCTCATTGAAAGTTGTAGCCAATTGGAATCCAAGAAAGGACTTGCTCTCAAGGAATCTCTCCATAATAATGATGATGATGCTACGGATGGAAAACATTTGCTGGTTCAACGAGAGAAGACTTCCGAGGTATTGGAAACACCAAAGAAAACCATCTGCAGAAGCTCGGGTTTCTCCAAAAAGTGATTGCTGGGGAATTATAGATTGACATAACTCTGTCAGTATGACACTTTTTGAGCAGGGTGTCCCAATTCTAACCATGATTTTTGGAAAACCACGTTTCCAAAATCTCAGTTCGGATTGCAAATGAATATTTGATTGTAGTCCTAATTCATAGCTCTTTGGGATGTTACTTGTATAAATGTAGTCTTAAAACTTTATGAACATAGTGAATGGGTTGCAAAAAGCAAATTAATAGCAATCTTGAAACTAGACTCTTATTTTATTTGATGTTTCAGCAGTTTGTCCACAATGGTTGAAAAGCAGCTGATTGGTCTCTATAGCAACATGTACCATGTGATGAGGACTGAAGCCTTGGGGGCCTTAAATGACATTGATGAACTGCAGACCTGTGGTCACTTAAAAAACAAGCTTCTCTTGTCCATTCTTGTGGTTAGTCCATCAAACTTCCTAATCTCTACTACAGTCTTATACTGAGCATTACATTGTTCATGTAATCTTGCTATTAGCTTGCATTCCGTTCTGTGAGGAAGTGCTATCATCACCTGAAGGAGGAGGTTCAAAGGTTACTTGAAGATCACCTTGATCTGACTGGTTACTGCAGCAACCATAATTGGATTCTTGCTGGATTAATCAATCTCTATCTTAAGGGTTCTGCTATGAATCAACACATCCTTAGGAAGAAGGCCAAGGTTGCCTAACATTCTCAACATTCTATCATTCCATAAGCTTCTCACTTCACATCATATTTTGATAACGTTATTATATCATTCTTGTTTCATTGATTTTTTTTTATCTCTATGCCTATCATTATCAAGATCAAGCTTAGGACTCATGGAATTTTATTATGTAACTTTCATATTTCTTCAATGTATGTAATATTTACATCATTGAATTTGTTATATTCTCAGGAGGTATATGAAAAAGTGATGGCAACATTGGATAACTACCCATGCCTTTTAAGAAGTTCAAAATTGCTTCCATATGCAGAAAATGCCATCAGGCTTTGTTGGTTCATGGTCGTCGAGATTCCTTCTCTGGTCTTGTGTTATGATGGGAAAGAGTTTGATCCTTCTCTCCATGAGAGATATCTCTCTTCTGATTCTAAGTCCTCTTCTATTAAAGCCTTCCTATGGCCAGGACTGTATGATGGAGTGGAAGGTCGATGTTTGTTCAAGGCAGTGGTTGTCACATGATCCAAGAAACTTTTATCGTTTTAGCTGTGATCAAAATGTTAGAATGCATACCTAACGTAGTAGTAAATTCTTACAGCATTTGGTAAAATAATTAAACTTGAATGTTTGAGGAAATAGTTAACTGCAAGCTGGGTTTCTTTGTTGAGTAGGACATCCTGAAATGTGCTAAAAATTACTTGAGTCCTAGGAAATCATTTACTGCACTAAATCAATTTAAGGTTGTGTTTATTAATGCGGGGAATGGGGACATGGCAGCATTGCAGCTCCCTGTCGTACGAAGTCATAAAGCTGATACGACATTTAAATGAATTCTGATTTTCCCGCTGTGTCAAACATTTGAGTTGAATCCACACTCAAAAGCGAAAGGACCACACGCGGTTGGGAGTGTGGCGCCGGATCTTCGATTTTCGGTGGTCTTGAAGTTCTGTTGAACTAATCATACTATGAATCGTTATTCATTTATTGAAATAAACATGTTTTATTTAAAAAAGCTCGTCATTTAGAAGAGATCTATTTATTTAGAGATAGATTTAATGTCGTCTTAATTGCTTTTAGCCATATTTGAGATATATGCTACTTAACACGCTCATCTCTGGACAACCGAGCAACTGTCACTAGGGAAGTGTTTACACTTTGATGAATGTAAATAAAATAATATAAAGTTTTGTGGAGACCGGAAAATTAGAGAATGCCGTGTTATTAAGGAAAGCTGTGGTAAAATTATGGCAACTTTTGCGGATAAATTGTGTTATTGCAATGAGGTATTGCCACTTTGTAAAGAAAGACTCAAAAGTTTGATAGTTGATGAGAAATCAATTCCGTTTGCCTTAAGTTATTATGATGTCAAAGGAATAAGAGAGGATTATTTAAAAGAAGTAAGTTTTGTAAAAGTTTTTGTCCTACTGTAAGTATCTGCATCAAATATTTACCTAGGTGTCTGGGAAGCAAAGTAATCCGTCTAAATTACACGTAAGAGCCAGTTTATTTGATCACGAGTTTGGTCTGTTTTTTGGAAAGACCTGGAAAACCCAAAGTAAAAATTATAAAGGCCAGAGCTCAATTAATTTCAACAGCGTGAGAATAGATCTTTTTTTTATATTTTTATAGGAGAGTTTTTTTAAACATCAATTTCAGATATGGATTGATTCTTTAATGCAATCTTCTTTTCTAGTTGGCCTTCTTCCACAGTTCTGTAAATAGGGAACAGATATTGCTGGTCCTGGAGCTTGTTGCATTGTGGAAAAGTGATGATGGATTGGAAGATGGTCATGATTTGGAAGTTTCTTGTGGTTGGGGTGCTTGCCTGGCTTTTCAAAGTGATGCCTGTGATACGGATTTTAACGGGTCAAAGAAGTCTGCTGTCAAAGTTTTTCAGTCAGCTGCCATTCCTTTTCTTATAAATGTTGTTTTATATCTTTTTAAAAAAAATTATTTAGCTATAAATAATAATAATAAATATCATGTTAATATATATGTATACTATTAAATTATTATACAAATATTTTCTTTTACAGAGTAGAGTTATATCAAGGGACACCCCGGTCTCTGTTTTATGTCCAAGATTTCAAATGTAAATAGATCTTTCAATCATTACCATTCAACAAAGTCTTTATTGAATGCCATCTTTATATAGTTTGTTTCATTTTTGAAAATAGCTTTTCAGAAAGACCATCTTTCCACAAGAATTTCAATTTCACTTTCCACTCAGCTCCATGAACAAATGAATGGCTGTCTCCATTTAATTCCTGAGAATGTTTTCTTTTCTGATGCTAAAGAAGTTCCTGGAATTTTATGTTAGTGTTCCATTAAGCTTAACTTTTGATCATTAATAATAATATGAATTTGATTATTTTACCACTCAAATCCTAATATTGTTAACCAAAATATGACGATAACATGTTTGCCGAACATTTTATTGACCCAAAACAAAACGCTGGGGTCTTATAAGAACATATAGTTACTTTGTATTTTTATTTACAAAATTTCACCTTAGCAATACTTTTTTCAGTTTCAAACATTAAAAATATATTGCAACTTGTTTCTCATTTGATAAGCTGATGCAGGACTAAAGAGACCGCAGTTGTGCTCATCCCTCAGGTGCTCTCTGGAAAAAATTGAGATTCGACTGCATCCAAATCTTAAAGAATTTGAAGATACCTTCAAGAGGCTTGTTCATCAAGATGTTCTTCAGGTTTTGGATGAGGCCCTCAGTCAAGAGGATATTGTTATCAGCAGAAGAATCCTCAGGGTGATCTGATGATTACAAAATTTTAGTCGTTCTTTAATTTTAAAATTTGCATTTAAAATCAACTTACTAATAATTTCTGAAATTGCTTTTTTACTACAAAGGTGGGAGTTCATAATGGTCTGGTCTTTACTGGTCCCTTGGAGGACATTCAGATGTCTTTGAATTCTAATGTGAAAAGGGTCCAAAATAAATTATCCTTGAAGTCTTCCATGCAGAAGAGAAACATTGCCTCCGTTGCTACGGCTCTTCTGTTGGTTTAAATCTGCTTTTAAAAGTCCATCACTAAACTATCGTTTATCAACTAAAAAGGAAAATTTCTTAAATGCATCATGTTTATATATCCCAGAAACCTTATATAATCCAGAATCTTTGATGTTTATTTGCATCTTGTAAATTTAATTTTATAGCTCATAGGCATACCCCTATCTATTTTGGATGGCCAAAAAACAAACACATTTTTACGTAATTTATAAGTTTAACTATTCTAGGAAGTCAAAAAATTTTACTAGATGTTTTTTATGTGGTAAAGTGATGTGATGTCAAAGTTTGAATAAATCCCACTGTTTGATGTATGAGTATTTTGCTTAAAGTATGCACTTTCTATCTATATTGGACTGACTGTAATCAAGTTGAGCACTAGACTTTTGTGTAACAGGCAAAGTTCAAATATGGAGGGCAAAGGAGAAGAAGAGAATTCATTGGTCCATAGCACAAAGGTGGAGATTGGAGGAATGCTAAATGATCCTACATTTTGTTTTGTATTTGCACTCATCTATGAGATTACCCTATCGACAATTGCTGAAAGTGATAATGTTGCCAAAAATAGATTTTCTACCATGGTGCAGCCAGTCATGGAAGTTCTTGTTAGATGGGGGAAATTAAGTTCTGGAGGTCAAGGTAATTTGGAGCCTGGTCATCATGAGACTACTCTCCTTGGAGGTCCTCATCTCAATCCCTTTGAAAACCTGGCCTATACTGCAAATCCTCCCATATTTAATGAAAACATGTTGGCTGATGCCAAAGTTGAAGATTCTGGGGTATTAAGTTTTGTGCTTCAATTATCCAAAGGCAGTGACCTCTCATCATTCCACAGTCAGCAAATTTATGACCAAAAGATCGGTCAGGTTGTGAGAAATGTGGAAATTGAAAGATCAGAAAGATCCCTGATGGGATCAGAAAAGAAGGATGATGATGACAATGCTGATGAAGATTTTCCTTCAAGGCAAGGAGATTCCAACATACCAGTTGACTCTTCCAAGTCTCTTCAAGCAATGGCTGTAACAGCATCTGCAATGCCAGAATCGTTAGAAGTAGCACCAGCTTCAGAGCTCAAAGAACTGCCGTACTTCTCCACACAGCTTCCCATCTTTCCTGAATTTCCAGCTGGCAGGAGTGATCTGACCGGCAACCGTCTCTCCAGGGCTGCCTTAGCACAACTCCTGACTTTTAACTTTCCTGTGATATTAGCAGCAGATGGCAGCCCTGCTGAGATGGTGGATGCAAGCAATCTGATTAGTAAGACATTGCTTGACAAAGATTATGAAAATCATTTGAAGGTCAATGAGATCATATTCCAGTTCATGGCCTTCAACAGGTATTCGCTTCATTATTATCAATTGTATATTGTGGTGCATAAAACAAGTTAATAAAATTAGTTAATTAATAGCAGCATTACAAAAGAAAGTGAAAACTGTATTTGCATGGAAATTGTGTATGAAATTTAGAGTATGTCAAATTTAATGAATAATAATGTTAAAAATTTCGAAGTATTTATTATGTCTGTTGAAGCATTCATTAAGCATTTGGTTTGTTTACAGCAAAGATTACGAATAGGCTTAAATTATCTATTATAATCGACAGACTTCCTGTCGATCAAGGCTTCGATTCCAATGATTCACCCAGTGCTCTCTTCTTCACATTTCAATTTTACAAGTTTGACACCATCATCTCTGAAAGGTGGGATAATTTAGTAAAAAGATTTAGAATTATGCCTTGCATTAATTTATTCCTTGAATGATTTACAATATCATTGCCAGCGATATCGTTTTTGTGGGCTAAATCATCGATAAAAATCATGATTTAAATCAATAAAGTTTTAATTCATAGTTTTGATATTTGACTGGTGTGTGTGTGTGTTCATTTGGGTTTAGTGAAAGACTTGAGTTCAAGTAGTAATAATTTTGTTTTGTGAGAATCGTATCAGCTGCTGGACGAAAAAGAGACCCAATTTGGAGTTGTTTCAATGAATTGCCTGCTGGTTGAAAAAAAGGCATGAGGTATAAAGCAAAGTTTAAAGACTGGCTTTGAATTACAAGTTTTTGTGGCACAAACAAAAGCTCATAGAGATAAGTGTGTTGGTAAATCTGATGATGGCACCTCAAGCAACAATAGAATGCTAGAAGATGAAACAGTATGCATAAGTATTGATGGCTGGAGCAATGTCCACAATGAACCAATCGTTTATGCTACTGTGACAACATCAGAATCTGAAATATTTTTTGTCAACACAGTGACACTTCTGGTAATGCTCACGTCGTTGATTTACTTAAAGATGCAGTCAATTCAATAGATGCTGATGATGAAAATGATTGACTGTTTTTAACAATTTCATAGATAGCTTATTGACTTACATGTAATTGAATTTCAAATTTCAACAGTATTATTCGTTTGTTGATATGAAATAACAATTCAACATCAAATCACAGTAATGCAATGCAAAACATTTTTGGGACAATTCTAATATAAATCATAAGCCAAAAAAATCCTATTTAAATAAAGAAATCGGATTTTCCATAACCCTAACCCTAACCCTAACATTATATTAAATTGTATCCACCATGTTTTTTGTATTGTAATGATTGCATAATCATCACTGCCTTCAGATTGACGCTAGAAGTGGTGAACAAAGAAATATCATCAAACACAAATGAGCTGCTTTATGTTCTTAGGAGACTTGGTGCAGATGGATCAAAGATGAATGGTCCTCCAGGTTATCAGGTTGGAAACCAAACCTTGCTTCTCTTGAGGGAAATATTGTGAATGTATTCAATGGTGTGGAGATGATGTCGGTTCCTGTTTTATTCTAATTTTTGTAATTCTCTAGGTCAAGTTCATTGTTGATTCAACAGCAATGGATCACGATGAAGGTCAACAGTTTCATAAATATCTCAACGAGCAGTTCTTGCACATCGATGTTTGGGATGGCGATTCTCTCTTTCACGTCGGAGAATGCGCCCTCGATTTGAAAGTGGGATTCATTTCATAATTTTTGCTTATTCAAGTACAATTAGCTAAGACTAATAGCATTAAAGATAAATAAAGATTTTGTAGGAAATGTTAATGCATTAACAACAACAATAACAAATATCAAAAAATAAGATCAACAACAATAATAATAGTAATTAAATTAAGCTATTAAGCATTAAATTGTTATTATCCCACACATAATCATGTATTTTGACTGAATTTTATGTGACAATCATAATTCAAGGTTCTGATGCGCCAAAGTAGGACCGCAGTCCAGTCAACTCTTGAACTTGATGTTTGGCATGTAGAGTACATTGAGTCAGAAATTGCAGTCACAGATGCTGTCATCATCAAGGAAGCCAATGCCAAGCCAACTGAAGTCATGACTTCTCTAAGAGGGAAGTTGCTGCTGAGGACAGGAAATGTAGGGAAAAAGATGACATCGTTGATAAGTGATGGAGGTTGTAGCTTTATTTCTTTGACAAACAAGTTGGTTGTTCTTTATTCAAAAGAATTTTGTATTAATGAAAAATTTAGATATCAGGATAATATGAATTTATCAATTACATTTACATTGAATCTCTTACATTTATTTCTTCTCAGAAATTCCAAAGAAACGGATTGAAAGTAATGTTGCCTACCTGACAAAAATGAGTCAGTTTTCAATAACTGTTTTTAAAATGATATTTTACTTATCTTATGTATCTAATATGTGAAGGGCAATCTAACCCTTGGAGTTATTTCAATGAAACTGTTGAATGATGCATCGGTCCATAGAGCAGTTTATAAAAAATTTCAGAAAATTAATTATAATAATTATCCCAGGTAAGGATATTATGATCACGATTAAATTATGGTTGTTATTATTTTTATATTACTAGCTTTTTTAAACCGGCTTCGCCAGTCAAACCGCACGTATAAATTCAGCTGGCTACTTGCCCTCAAAGAACTATGTGATTGGACGGTGCTCCTGCAACGGGATTCGAGCCCGTGCTGCCATCACGAGAAGCGAAGTCTCAAACATTAGACCGTGCAAGAACACAATGTTCCTCGTTTTCAGTAGCTCTCGAGTTTAAAGCTGGTATGCGATTTGGGAAAAGATGGAGAACTTGAAAGTTGAAACTAGCACAGTTGACCTAAGAATGGCGTAGAGAATGATGCGTGCAAATTTCAAGTCGCTACCATTCATTGTTTGAGAGGAGTTCTTGGGACTCTTGGGCAGACATATCCACACACTTTCTGTTTTTGTATTATAGATTGTTGTCTTTTTCGAAAGTCATTATCATCATTATTATTATAATACCGGAGTATTACATACTGGAGTACTACAGCTAGTATTATATATAATTATTCAGTTATACTAAAGCTGATTTTTTATTGTGTTTGCAAGTTTTCATGGTAAAATTGTAAATTAAATATCAGCTTCAATTAATTATTCATGACCAGTCAAGAGGAGCAAAGCCAGTCGTTTGCCAGAAATCAGCTATGAACTTCTTCAGATGATTGTCAACCAAAAGAGTTTGCACCTCCCATCAGCTCATCAGATGGTCAGGGACACAACAGAGAGGATTAAAAAGATGAAGAGGATGGAAGCCCTGAATAAAAAGCTGATGAATAGTGAAGCTCAAGAGGAGAGCTTCCCAATTGCTGTTAGTAAATGTAAATGAATTTGAGAAATATGCATGGGAAAATATAAGTTAATTTACATTAATGATTTCATAATTAGGCGATTATTCTCATACAAATAAAAAATAAAGGATTCTAAAAAAGTCTCCAGCTTCCAGCACAAATCCATATACATCAATAATAAAATAATTGCATATTAGCATCATGACATAATATATCCTGAACACTTGGAAAAGAATTTGTTGTAATTTTGAGAAGTGGCTAAGATAATAACTGTTGTGACTAAGCTGTTCAAGACACACATTAGCCAATTGTGGCCTGACATTTCATGCATGTGCTTGTCCTTCTACTTAGTGCCAAGAATATTACTACATTGTAATTGATCTTTCAGTCCATGAGATCTGAAACAGAATTAAGAGCAAGGGACCTCAGAACTATTGAAATGTATCGTCAAAACATAAAACCAGGAAACATCAGATCCATCCTCAGCCAGCATATCACCTCCCACATTGTTATTAAGACTTGCTTGGGCTCAACATCATTCTTTGAATTCCCTCTACAAAATCCACATAATGTTGATGTGGTGGTGCTTATAGAATGGACTGGCCCTGATTTGAGGTTGGTTACATTCACAATTATCAGCCCATAAGGCAAGCAGATTGGCTGAATGGGTTGCATTCTTGCATGGCGGTAATGTGTTGTTAGCAAAGGCCGGGGAGCGTGCTTGGTTAGGGGTGCTATACAAATGGTAGAGCGATTAAAAAGTGCCTTCACATCCTGTTAGTAAACTTAAGGCACTCAAAAGATCAGCTAAATACAAAAAAATACAAAAAAGAAGATACAAATGGCACAGTGAGGTTTGAAATTCGATTAGCTAGTTAAATTATAGCAAAAACCATGCCAAATATTTACTTCTTACATCGCATTGTATTGAATTTGTGGAAGGTTTATTCGATGATTTTTCATTTTTTTAGTCTGATCACAAATGTTTCTGAATGGCGACATTTTAAAAACCTTAACAAAATCACAACTCCCCTTGAGGAAGGTATGTTTTCAACATCAAGGACAGATGACAACATCCCAGAAAATTCAATCAGCAATGTGGGAGATTCCAATCAGGCTGAACTTTTCCTCCAACCAAAAGAAAGTGTTCACATTCCATTTAAATTTCTCACATTTCAACACATGATTCAGGTTGAACCAAGTCACTTCAATGTCACCACAAATTCTATGCTGGCTTTGAATAAGTTGGAAGATGATGTCATCACAGAGGATAACAATGATGGTGATGCTATTATTCAAGAAATGAATCAAGGCAGTATTGTTAAAGCAAGACAGATGGATCAAGCATTGAACAATAGAAACATCAAAATAAATTTCAGGATAAAAAGAGACATGTCTTTCCTTGCCATACTGGATCTGACAATAAACCAATATCCTCATATTGTCAACAAAACATTTAGATTCACTCAACCAGAACATACCTTCTTTAAAAAATCGTTCATATTGCCTCAATGGCCACAGTTGACTAACTCTCAGAACCAGTCAGGAGGAAATAAAGTCTTTGTGAGGTGTAGTGATCCAAACATCATTTGCTCCTCAGGTAGAAATGTACCTGGAAATCCAGTTGTTGTTTTTGTAAAAGTGGCATGTGGTTCAGCTCCTCAGGTGACAAACTTTTTCATTGCCATTTATGTTGACCCAAGACTATCCATGCCTATAGAGGTATGGCAAGTTAATGTCAGGGTAATGCAGAGAGTAGATATTGCAGGAGTTCAAGGTCAGACTGTCAGATTTGCTCTGATGATAAGGTTTGTTTTCTCAATTATTGTTTTATAAACAATGGCATTTTCAACATTTAAATTTATCAAATTAATTCAGGGGAAGCCTTGTCTCACGCTTAGTCAGATGTTATCCTTCCCATTCAAAACAAATGTCAATCAACCCAGAAGAATCATTCATGTTGATGGCTGGAAATTTACAGCAGATAAATGTTGCTATTCGACCCATGAAAGTAGGAGTTTCCAGCATGTTTGTTAACGTTATTGACGTTGAAACCCATCAGTTGGTAACAAGCTGGCTCATCCATGTTATAACCCGGGAGCCAATGATCAGCAGACAATTTGAGTTAAGCTTAACAATTGGAGGACCAGGAGAAAATAAAAGAATATCGTTCATCAATCCATATGGAGTCTGTAGAAGTTGCATCTTTTCGCGTTTTTTATATTTGCCAGACTAGTACCTTAATGTACAACAATAGAGCAAGGAGATGCAGATAGAAATCAAAATCTAATTTTGATCTAATTGTTCAAATTAATATTATTTATTTGCAGTGTTACAAGACATTCTACCTTCACACTACTCACAGTGACCTTCTCTTATTTAAAGACAGCAAGTTGGAGCTCGGACCAACTCAAAAGACACAAATTGGAATGAAGTTCCTACCATCACTAAAGAAGGGCTATACCAAAATCTTGGTGTTTATTAATGATGAGGAGGACAAGAATGAGGAGGCTTTTGCTGTAAAGGTCTATTACAAGAGATAGATTATGGACCATTTTATTAATTGACCTTTATTGAATGGTAAAAAGGAATGGTTAACCGAAACGTATCGTAACCACAATCAATGAATATTCAAGACAGTTACCAAAAAAAAAAAAACGCGCACGCGTGCATGTGAAGAGTAAATCTGAGTGCTTCAAGAGTGATAGACTTCATTACAATTCCAAATTGTATGGGTTTAAATAATAATAATAATAATAATAATTAATAATAATAATAACAATAAGAATAGTAAGTTTTAACGTAGCAACAGAGGCGCCTTGTGTTCCATTGTCCTGGTATCATGATGACATGAAGGGATGGGTCTTTAGGTGTCGTTTGAAGAGTTCCAGGGATGGTTGAGAGTTCTTATGAGAAGGGCCACATTTTATAGTAGAGGAAGAAGAGTGCGGCGATGATGTTTATTTAAATATTGCAGAAACAAGCTTAAGCCGAAAATTTTGAAAAATCAACGTCAGTAGTGAGGCTCTAACACGAATGTACCATTTGGACTTTACGAACGGGGAAAAAAATAAAAATATCGTTCGGCAGGTAGTTCCATGTTGTCGTGACTCGATTTGTAAATAAGCGTTTCATTGTATCATTCCTACAAAGACCCGACCTTAGCTTATGAAGGTGGCCTCTTGGCGTCAAACCTAATCTTTTCAGTGCCTTAAGGCACATAATAATAATTAATACAAAATTATGTATCCTAATGGGATTTGAAAGGACATTTTTCCGAATTGGTCGGATATGTTTTGACTAGAGAGGAGAGTAGGGGCTCATGTCATCTGCATATTGGTGAAAAGACACATGGAAATATGAACAATGCTGGACTAAAGTATAAGTGGTGACAACTAAAGGTCCCAGGACAGAGCCCAACAAGAAGTTCAACTGGAGTGAAAGCCAAGTTTGACGTATTGAGATCTGTTGGTAAGGTAGGAGTGAAGCCATGAGAGGGCAATATTCACTGCCGCAACAAAGGCACCAGTTTTCATACATTATTACATGGAGTGAAGAAGCCACCGAGAACTTTCATGGCCTCTGTAGGCAACTGAGGCGAACGCGATCGACACAAAGAGGCCAAGGAGAGCCTCGCATAGTCGAAGTTTGCCGCTTCCAAGCAGTTCAGTAATCATCATAAATAAGTCAATGAGAGCTTTTAGAGTTGCGTGTCACGTCATCCCTCAGGGAAAAATAATAGATAACAAGTCAAAAACCAAAGTTTATTGAATTATTCAAAATAACTGTAACCAGTCTAACGAATAATCAGATTTTATATTCTTAAGATTCAAGGCTGGGTTCAAGTTTAAGATCATGAACCTTCAGATGAGCATAGGTAAATGGTCCACTTGCTTTAGGAGGGCAAGGTTTTGTCCTTTCATATCTCAGCCTGTGAAGAAATTATGATTCGATCAGGAATTAGCAATTCTCAGAACTATTTAATTTTAGTGTCCCGAAGTTCATTCACAAAGCCACAACACTGTTAGATGACCATGGCTGCATTGCATTATAACCAAATCACCAGATCAAAAACCTAACTCTTGCCAAAATAAAATTAATTTAATTTCTGTGTTCATTTTGACTTAATTTTATTTGGTTTCTATTTTATTCTTTGTAATTTCATTTAATTATGAGCTTATTGTTGTTATTTTCAATTGCCAGGTATCACAATTCATGACAACTGAAATTTGCTCAAATAAAACTAAAACCAGCATTTCATGAAGTAATTGTGAGTGAGACTTCACTACAATGAAGTAACTGATATCTAATATTATAAAAGTGTAAATCTATGTAAGTTTTAGCGATTTAGGTGGCTCCCTTCCAACCTTGGTCCAGTAGCATTGAGGAATGTCTCAGTGTTGAGTATTTCTTCCACAAGAACACATTTGTCAGTTATTGTAGCAGATCTCTTATTTGATGGAGATTTAACATGACTTTTGCTTTTGGTGCAAATCTGCTTTGTTGTGAGATTCAGGCTTTCATTTCTTCTATTGACTCCAGCTTCTACCTCCATCTCATCATTATTGTCATAATCTTCAGAAAAAATGATTTGTTCTGTGGTTAGATGCTGATTGGCTATCAAGCTATGGGTGGGAAGGCTGAGAGGGTGAATAAGCACATCAAATGGAACTCTGGGGTGAATGTAAGTGGAAGGCTTTGACAAGATCCAATGCTCTTTGGCACTGAAAGTCCCTTTAGAATACAACCATAAAATGGAAGGCTTTCATATCACAAACAGAAAATTAATTTATTTATAAATTTGGTGCAAAGTTTAATAGTCAAGCACCAATGCAATTATCTGATATATTTATCATAAGTGGCTTATGAAAACATTAACGTAATGTTGAAATCTATCCCTAAATCTAACCAATAAAATGTCCAGAATCATTGAAGATCCTGATGTGTCCATTCGTAGAAGAGGCAATAATGAAAAAGCTGCGTGATTCTTCCACAAGATGCAGGCTGGTCAACTCATGGACATGGGCTCTCCATTTAGCTAGAACTTGAAAATACATTTAAAATACACTCAAATTTTGAATGGAATTATTAAAATACAGAAGCATGCTAAGCCATTGCTTATAACACATTCATTAGATCAATTTCATGATTCTTTTACTACTAACAATATCACTGTTAGGATCATAATGTTAAAACCACATAGATGTGCAGGTTAGTTGAATAGATTGCATTCCTATGGCAATGGCAACAGTCTTAATGTGTCATGTTAACAACCCAGCCATCAATCACCCTTGAGTAGGGACACTATATAAATGATAGAGCGATTAAAAAGTGTCTTCACATCCTCTTTAGATACAAAAGATACTCAAAAGATCAGCTAAATAATAATAATAATAATAATAGTTAATTTATGAGATACCATGTGCACAACTTCAGACAAATGCAAATGCAGATCATTGTCATAATTGTCAACATCTGGTGCACTTACAAGTAGGACTGTGACTAGTTTGCTCAATACAAAACTCGGTGATATCCCACAAGTAAACAAAACCTTGATTATCACCAAGCACAAGAATTTGATTGGCCGAATCCGTTGTCATAACAACTACAGACGCTTCTTTACAATTACTCATCTATTAAAGGATAATTGTTAGGCTTTCATTTCGTCTAAGTTTTTTTTATACATTCTATATTTGAAAGGAATAATTTCAAGTGAGAAAATTTTCCCAACTCATTCAAATTAAACCAACTTGTCTAAATAAATCAATTAGTTGTTCATTACTAACAATATACTGTGATGTAAAGTGACTACCACCACTTTTGTGAACATTCCAAAAGTGGATGCAACCTTTTGTACCCAAGCTCACCAGATTACCCACAAGGGGCTTGTTGCATCGAGTGGTTAGTAAGAGCACTTGGGGAGCTACAACAAGCAACATAAAATTTGTATTCTAATAATGATTTGGATTGTAAAGGTGATAAAGGTTCAACAGACTCACTCATTTCTGCAATCTCATAATCAATGTATTCACTGCCATCATCACAATCACGATCAAAATTGTTTCTCTGGTTTGTTATCCTTCCTTCAATTGTGCATGGCTGTCCTTTCTTTTCAAATGCAGGACCATCCTCTTGATTAAAACCTCAATCAACCACATGATCGGAAAAATCTTAAAACTTATCTATTTTACCTTTATTATGCCAGCCTAATTTTAAAAGCATATAATTTTATTATATATTGAAAAGTTACATACATAACATAATTTAAGATTTTAAAATTAAAATTAAAGATAATTATTTAAAGTTATTTTTACTATATATTTTTTACTATTCTCTTTCAGGAATTACCTGGAGTCATAAGGGAGCAAATCCTATGCCCTGATACAAAATTCCAAACCATAATTAGGCCATCACGGCTGGAAGTCACCAGAAGGTTGCAGGGACAAAATGTCACACTCACAATATCTTCTTCATGACCTTTGGCCTAAAGGGAAGAAAACAATACATGACATGATTTCCGATGTTTTAGGAAATAGCAAATTATTATCAATTAATCACTAACAATATTTGAATGTCACCATCACCAACTGATTATCAAATCAAATCATCAAACTAAAATTAATAAACTAGGAACTAAAAATTTCCATCACCAGATCATCAGGCCAATGGGTAAATGGAAGTATGTTTTGCTTGAACTCAGCTCTATCATCTGGGTAAATAGTTATTTGTTTGCTCCAGCCAACACTTACCAAATACCTTCCAACAAATAGTAAAAATAAAGATGATAATAATAATAAAAATCAAGAAAAATGATATTATTAATGATAAAAATAATATAAATAATAATTTAACGTCAAGTTTGAAATTAATATTTATAACGTTATAAGCATTATCATTGTTAATTGTCCGGATAGCAGGATGTCATTCCCTTATGAGTAGCCATCAAGTCAATGACATAATTTTGACCTGCTGTTCATTTTGTATTGTATTTTTTGTAGTCCATTTTTTGTTTGCTTGTTCGCCTCAATACAAAATAAAACGGTAAAGACGGTAACTTAACTGACTTTCTGTCATTGGAAACAACATAAGCCATGTCAATAATCTCACACATCGTCTTGGGACCTGCAGGTTAGACAACTTTGATTTTGAAATAAGGATATGAATGGACACAAACACTAATTGTACTAATAATATTATGCAGAAACACCTCATCAACAAGAAAATGGTATGCAATTAAGGAGCACAATTCAATTTGTTTAATAATTAACTTGTTAATATAATTATTGCATTTGTAATTTTACTTAATTTATGTTGAAATGTCTATATATTGAGATCATAGGTTAAAACCTGGTGAAAGAGTTTTAAGAAGTTCCCCATTGTTGTAATTCCATATGTGGATGGAGCCCTCACTCCCTCCTGTGAATAATCTGCACACAAATTGACAATGATGGTTGTGATGGCAATGATGATGATAGTGATGTTGATACCTCCTGCAGGTATCATCGAACAACATGCAAGTTATGGAATGGCCATCCCTGGAGGCATCGAATTGAAACAGTTTAGAGCCTCTGTGAATATCCCATATTTTAATCATCTGAAAATAAAATAATAACAACATAATAATAATAATAATGATAATGATAACGATAACGATAACGATAACGATAACGGTAACGGTAACGGTAACGGTGACGGTAACGGTAACGGTGACGGTAACGGTAACGGTAACGGTAACGATAACGATAACGATAACGATAACGATAACGATAACGATAACGATAACGATAATGATAATGATAATGATAATAATAGTGATAATGATAATGATAATGATAATNCAAAGTTAGAGATCAGGTCACCAATTGGAGATGTGTAAGTCGTGAAAAGAATGGGTCCAAGTACAGACCCTTGGGGGACTCCAACATCTAGTGAGAAGAGATTAGTGGAACTCTCACCTAGTTTAATAAACTGCTTCCTATCACTGAGGTAGGATTATCACTTTTAAAAATATTATGGTTCAAACCTTTGGAGTCTGACAAAAATATTAATAAGAATTTGACTCACTGATGACTCAGAGGCAGTTATAAGCTGCTTGCATAAGTGATTGTAAATGGTGGCCTGAATAGGACCTCCGTGAGATAAAATACCATCGGTTTTGCTTGCTGGCCTTTACAAATAAAAAAAAAATTACATTAGAAATATTGATGTTTGATTAGAAGTATTAAGTGGCTGTAGAAGCACTGATGATGAAATTAAATTTATAAATAATTATATAAATAAAATGAATGTTTCAGGAACACATAAAAGCAGTCAAAAGTTAACACTGATATATTCTTCTGTTGGATTAAGTTCAGGGTTTCGCTAATGATGAGGAGACTCCTGCTACCCTGAAAATAGTGGCAGGCCTGTATGCTTCCAGGAATCCTATGGCTCCTTGGTCGGCATGACAACAAGGAGCAGTGGTTTAATAGGTCCCATACCTGCTTTATATAACGTAATACATGCCTAACTGTAAATGTTTACAAGCAAATAAAATATTAATCGCATTATTTTTATTAATTTGAAAATGATTAGCTAAAAAAGTGCCTCTGATGATATGATTATTATTCATAGAAATTAACAATTAATTAAAGTTAAATTATGAATACTAAAAATGAATACAAAAATCTTATATCATAAGAGAGACTTCGTTACTCATCTAATTCATCCTCATCATTGGCCTATTTATCAACAAATCTAAATAACACCACTAACAAAGATGCATTTATCCAAAGAGATGGTGAACACTTTTTCTTCCTCGTCTGAGACATAAATATAAATGACAGGAGCTTCATGGGCCTTTAAAATAGAAATGGGCTTTCCTGGCATGTATGGGTTCCAGATCCTCACATTTCTGTCCAGACCTTTCGTGAAATTTAACATGCCAACATCATTATAATAAACGTTACGTGTGCAAAAAAACCCCTCCAAGTTTGAGGCTATACAAATGAACTTTATTATTATTATTATCAACATCATCATGGTCCCCGTTATCGCTATCGTTATCATTATTATTTATTTTTTTTAATACTAAACACAATAACTTTTAAATTCATACCTGCAAAAAAATTTGGGTTATACATAAGTAACATATATAACAATATATCACATTTTAATAACAAATGGTCTTAATTACAAATATATTAATTATTTAATCCAACCGGCAGTAACAATGTAATTCCTGATCCTTGATGTGTCAAAACACTTTACTCCCTTACAAATGCTGAAGGCTGTCTCATCCGATCTTGGCCTAATCTTGGGATCCAAAAGATCGGAGGATGCTCCCTTCACAGATGTTGACCTAATTCTCTGAGATTTGATAGAGTCTCGTTTTGGTGTCTGGTCAGTTTGTGATTTATCTTCGATACAGCCTTGAATTGTTTATATGAAATAGTCACCAACTGTTATCATGAATATTATCACAATTTCACCTATGACTAAAGCTGTTTTTTCATTTGCAGAGCAGGAGATCAATTGTCTCAGTTCAGGACTATATCTGACCTGCACACCAAGGCTTCACCATTAGTGATGACCATTAATTAACATTCAACATGTCATATTATCATCATTAAATTAATATCAATATTATTACTATAGCTATTGGCATTTATAGCAAAAGAAAAGATATGAGCAAACTCCTTAACAAAGCAAAGCAAAAAAAGAAATTGAGGTAAAAATACACTTGGGTAGTTTAAAATTACTTGTATTTATATTCAGTCAATCTTTTGGTTGCCTTATACATGAATAGGTTGTTAAGCACACGTTTTAATTGATCAAACATGTATATAGTGACATCTATAATAAAAATAGCGCTCCTTGGCTATGCAAGCTGGGTTGTATTTGCAAACACGATACATTGCGACTGTTGCCATATTTGCTGTATGCAGGAATGCATCCCATTCCATTAACCATTGTGGGTTAAGATAACAATGAAGTTCATGTTAATTAAGGGTCCCATTAACGAGGTTATTGCAAGCACCTGTTGCACCCAGTCCTGATGTGCTTTCCATCTGCAGAACCGAACGTAGGGAGGAGTTACAACCTTACCTATGGATACAGTTGGAATTCCGGAATCCTTAACCCCTCTTTTCCATGAGCTAGAATAATACGTATTTGTAATTATGATTATGAGTATTATAATTACTAGTTAATTATTTAGTTGTTCAACATCAATGTCATAGATTGCTTTTGACGTGAGATAGAAGATCTTTGTTGTTATTGGTGAGGTCAAGATGAAAATCATGTGCAAGTGTGAAATGTACAAATATATTTGCACATATTAATAATGATAGGAATTCATGAATTTTCAGCCAACCTCCTGATTCTCCACTGACTTTTGGCAAAAGGATTTGTTAAAAAGTACATTTTTAGTGCCTTAATTCATAAAATCAATGAAAGATTGTTGCACATTCATTCAATGCCACAAAATGGGCATAGACATTATTTTTATCATCACTATTAATGACACCAACATCCTCTTACCTCAGACTATCTCTAACCGTGGTTAAGATCAAGATGCTGACACACCCTTCCAAATCACCAAATGATATTATACAGCTGTCAGCACCCATGTAACTTGAAAAGAAGCAAATTTGTGAGTGGCTGAAGAGAATGTGTTTGTATATTAGTACATACCAGTAATCAATCTGCAATGGTATGCTGGAAAACCCAGAAATTTGACAGCATGCCTCAAGTGAGAATGAATCATAAAATTGAAGTTCTCTATCACTTGAAGAATTATCAAAACAAATGAATCATTAAATGATCAATCCACTTGAAAAATGCGAATACCTTAATATTAATATATAAATGATACAAATAAAAATGTAAAATGGATTGAATTGTACCCAGTAGAGATGATGATTTTGTAGAATTCAAACATGACAGCAAAGTCTGTTACCCACTTCTGCTTCAATGTGTTAGGAGGCTAATAAATATTGTGGTTATCGTCATCAAAGCTACATACGTGAAGCATCAACTAAGATATAAATTCTGGAACAGCTTGAATTAATGATAATAGAAATAATTGTAATATAATTAAGCCTAGCACATGAGTTTGATCATTGATGGTCAGTCAAATAAGTCTCTGCATATCAATTATGCGTCTTCCAGGATATCTAATCACCAGAATAAGTCATTTTGTGGGAAATAAAATTATTATAACATTTTAACAAAACGATGGGGCTCAGTCAAAGAATTCATATTTGGTTTTGTTCAGTAAACATTCAGTTCACAAGTAAATGGTATTATCCGCTAATACCACACTTAAGCAATAAACCAGTTATTGCATAACAATCCCTGTGTGATTATTTGCCGAATAAGAATATTGGAGACCGAGGCCAGGATTGTAACAATAGCTTACTATTCCACAATCTACCCATACCCAGCATATTGCAATATTGCATGGGCAACCACTTACCCTTCCAAATTTCTTCCCTTGCATGTACTTCATAAAAGGTTTATTACTGCTATTTTACATTTTCCCACTACTTTCAGCTGTTAATACCTTTATTTCTAGCAATGTACTTAATATTTATGGATCAATAAATGCCTAAACTGTTAATTCATGTATATGTATGAAGAGAAAATTGTATTAACATGGGTAGTACAATCATTGATGATTGCAAAGTTCATTACAGGAATGGATTTGTTAGGGATGGGTGTTTAAGTATGACCATAAATTTGCTAATACCCTTAAACTGTTTATAAAACTATATTTTGAAGAACTAAAAAATCTGAGTTTTTACAGATTGTCGCTCATAATCCCCTATATATCCATTATATCCCTTTTTATGTCTGTTATTGAGAATTTTATTTGTTTTTTTTTTATGATCCCTTTGAACTGTTTTGTCATTTATGTATGTGCTCTTTGTTATGCTCTTGAGGTTCAATAAAGTTTTTAAAAAAAAGTAAATTATTTTATACTCGTGTGTTTTATACTTGGTAATTTATACTCAAAAATGAATATTTTATATTCAACATGTTCTTACAACTAGGCATTTGGATTTCTTCAACTTTGGCCCAGCCATTGACCAGAAGCTTAAGACTCCATCTTTGCTACAGCAGGCAAATGACTCACTAAGACAGTGTTGAACAGGATCTTTCCACAATTGCACAGCCCTCAAGACATCCTCCCTATGTGGAGAGGTGACGCATTTGGCGGGTAACTTGAAGAACATTTCTTTTTCTTTATCTTTGATGTAAAAGCTTTTTGAGCATATGAGTTGCATGTAACTGCACAAAGCATCCAAGGTAATAAAGCCATCAGAAAAGCAATCAATCCTTTGAAAAAATGTCTCCATGTCTCTTTCCTGTAATGGGTTAGGTTAGCAAATTTTTGTAGATATTATATTTTAGCTATCAGCATTGTGGAGAAAAGTAACTTTTTTAGCAAAATTTATTAACTATAAACAATATATAAAAAAAAAGGATATTTTTAAAGGCATTAAATTTAAAACATCTAAAAATAGAGTAAGTGTAATTTACTTTTGTAAATATTTCAGAGCAATTTTGCCTTAATATTACTTTGAAATCTTTCAATCCTATTTCATGCTCTGAGCGAGCTTTAAATTCAGTTTTCAGATTATCCAGCATTCTCAATGTAAATCGTTCTTCGACCTGATCTCATCACAATAAAGTTAAACCACTCCTTAATTGACATTAAATATAATTATATTCAAGATATGTAGATGAATTCAAGATATGTAGATTACAAATTTAAAAATCAATTTAGGGAGGAAATAAGTAGTTCCATCTCTCAAGAGAGACTTTAACGGCGGATTTGTAAAGGAATATGTAACTTATTTAAAAACAATGAATCACTTTGGTACTCGTGGGATCAGATTCCATTGCCAAAAGTTCCTCCTCGTTTGTTTCAATCATCTTCATCATAACAGATCTTGGTTCCAATCCTGTTAAGGTTGGGCTTTTCTTAATGAGAGAACACAATTTCAGACTCGATGCTTCAATGTTGCATAACGAAGCACGATCACCGCAAAACACTTGGTCTCCTTTGTCGTCTGCTTGAGGTTCTTCCAGCACGCAATCGGTCGAGTTCGGTCTTGTTGACCTGTATCTATTCTTTCTAACCAACATCTGCTTATTTTTAGTAAATAAATCACATTTAGTGAAAATCGATAGCTTCTTTAACAACTTCATTTCTCCTCCTGTTATGGGTATCTGAAGCTTTTTAGTTTCCCTGTCTGACATCGTAGATTCCTCCGATTCCCACAAATTACTTTATGGACTTCAATCTTTTATCGAAAATGAAATCTGCCGAGATGTGATAGTATCTCCCTAGACCCTAGGTCTTTAGAAACCCCGCAGCCAGCATGACTGCTGAAGACAGCAGGAACATTTTATACGGTCGCTCCTGCCAAGTTAGTATCTGTTTCCAAGACAACACAGATTAGGTGAAATGTTTACCACAACCTAAAACAAAGTTGAAAGGTTTGATGTACTTGTAACGTCACTTACACTGACGAAATTAGCGAGCAACTCATCAAGAACACATTAACACAATAAAGACCAAATAGAAAATTTTGTGGAATCCCAAAACCAATATTGGAGGTGAACACTTACTGATTTCGTCAAAAATATTTCGAATAACGCAACACGGCAGGTAGAGCCTCTCGTAAACCTAAAACTTATTCTCAATCACGAAATGAATAAATTCAAGATATCTCTAAAATGATTTGATCACAGGCAGGGAATGCAACATTAATGTATCCCGACTAGTTTTTCAGAAATCCTGTAACAGAACTAGCAAAATGCACATCATATTGATACACCTCAAAACAATCAAGAAAATGTCCAATAAGTGAATCAATAATTTTAGCCAGGAATGACAGCAATGCCAAAGTAATTTTTAATATGCAACCCTCTGATAAGTTATTGATGCACTTAAGTCCAAGGGCCATGTATTACAAAGATAGCCAAGATAGCAATAGCCAAGAACCGATCAGGTGCATCAACTGTAACAAGAATGAAAAGAAGTGAGGTGAATATTGAAAACATGTCAAAAGCTTTAAAAAGCACAACAAATATTTGAATAAAGGAACTAGCAAAAATTCAAAAAAAATGACAAATTAAAATTGATCAAAATTTGATGGAAGCAATGGCCAATTTGCATATTCGAATAAAAAAATTTAGAATGAAAAATACCACACGATATATCATGATGATAAAAATTAAGGATTGGATTGTAAGATTAAAGTATACGATAACTATAATGATTATTATGAAGACTAATTAATGATCATTCTAAAGTGGAATTGTTGAGAAGGCTACAGTAGTAACCTGAAAAATAAATTAACGCAACAATGCAATAAAAATATAAACTCTAGCTATGTGTTGCTGCTTATTGCTGATGAAGAGTTAAAATAAAAAGCTACCAATCCAAGCATAAGAGGTAAAAAAAGAACTATTCCTAGAAAAGGTACAGGTACACAGAAGAATGTCTCTTACGACTGCCCTTTTACAGTTTGATTCTTCATTGTTTATTGATTATATACAATAAAAAAATCCAAAATAAAAGGTTTATAAAAAGAGCATGTCAATCTTTTTATCAGACAAAGAACATGCAAAAGAAAAGTATCACTGTATTGACAAAGCGTATTACAAAAAGAGAATTGATTTATTTTCCATGAATAACATTCTCAAAAATGTAATATTTAATATTTTAAAAATCTCTTAAGTGTAACAATGATAGAAATAAGTACATGTGTAAATGACAATCATCATATCTGGACAATGTCTTCTATGGAAAGACCATTAGGTGATAACCTTGGTGGTGTTGGACACCTCTGCCTCCTTTGGCCAGATGAATCCCTCAATTTTTTCGGCTTTTCAGGAACAATTGGCTTTGCCTGCAGCTTCTTTGATGAGATTTTCCTAACAGATGATGGAACAGAATTATTGCTTAAGGAGGTCAACTTTGTTTCACAAGAAGTGGCTGCATTCAAATTTTTTAGCAGAGGGTTTGGCCTCTTCTCCTTTGATGTTAAACTGACATAACTCTTGACTGTAGTTGTCTTGCTCAGTTTCTTGAAGGGAACATTATATAAGTCTCTGTTGGAAAGAGAAACATTCTTCTCTGAAAATTGAATATCTTCATAGCAGTTGGATTGGCCATAATCCCCTGCAGCATTTTCTGTCAAAGTTTGACTCTTTCCCAGAACAAAGTCTGAAAAGCTTTTGGAATTGTTCATAGAACAACAGGAAAGATCTGATTTTACTGTGCCTTCTGTATTTTCAGAATTTTCTTTGCATTGGTTCTCCAGTTCCCAATAGACATTCTCTTCCACATTTGCCCTATCAGGATCACATACTTCATCACTATTCTTTCCTTCCTCATTGCCCTCATCTCGCTCATAGATAACTTGCCCAGAGAAGTCAGCAGACAATCTCGACGATGTGAACATTTTTTCTGCGGCAGATTTTCCGCTCGTGGACCTTTCAGGAAACTTGTGGCACCATTGTCTAACAGAATAGAATTCTTCATTTGCATCAGATATTGAGTTTGGTCTCACAGGAAGAGAAGGAATGACATCAGGTTTCATAGCAACAATACTAGGAGAGCCAGACCAAGAAATTCTGTTCTTTGGGTCTTTTTTGTGAAGATGACCCACTTTGATGCTCGACTGCATGGGATTTAAAGGACAACTAATGACATTGGAGTCTTTGGAGCCTGAAAAAGGAGAAACTAAATCAAATGATTTCACATTGTATTTGTTCCTGGAGGGAAGAGGAGGAGGCATTTTGCCAGGTGAATTGAAAGAAGCAGATTTCTCACCACTAAAAGATGAGCTTCTGCTTTTAAGCTTTACTGCAACTTTATGAAAATGCTCATTAGAAACAGAAAAGAATGGTCGCTCATGGGAGGAAAGATGCAAGAATTTAACAGCTTTAGAAAATCTAACTAAAGATGGATCTGTCTCTTTTTCATCTGGAGGAGTTGTGCTTTCATAGCAAGGATTGAAAATTGAGAACCTATCTGCAATTAAATTATTAGAATGGGGACTGCAGCTTTGCGCTATGACACGTTTATCAAAATGGAGTTTACTAAGACAATCCAACACTCCCTTTTCTTTTAGAATGACTTTGTCACATCTTTGGTAACTCATAGGGATGTCAAGGGTTGTCTCCATGAGTGATGTACACATTCTCTTCTCATGTTTATGGTAATCTGGAATGCACTCATCCCCTGGAGGAAACAATTGGAAATCTTCAAGATCTCTCATCTCAAATGTTGACATTGGTCTCCCATATGGAAGAATATTTGCAAGTCTGTTTGACTCCTTCCCCAAATGTTTATTTTGATAGCTATTATTAAAGACTTTTTCACATAGATTCACTGCAAAGGCTGCCTTCAGCTCTGCAAATGTAGGTACAAGCCTTGGTTCATTGGTTGATTTCAAAGGACTCAAAGGCTGGGCACAGAGGTGGCAGTTAATGCGATCACATAGAGAAGAAACTTTCTCATTCAATTCAACAATCACACCCGAAGAATCATTCATTTTTTTAGCATCACACTCAAGAAGTTTCCTAAAGTGGAATAGATGAATGTTCTGGAATCTCAACGGTTGACTAATAGCTGGAATGAAAGAAGAAGCAAAATCTGGGTCAGTGCTTGTCTGGGCATCTTTGAAAGGCATCTCTTCTCTGTCAATGTAGCAGGGGCACCATTGAGGATCAAGAAAGTCATTTTCTTCTTGATCAATCAGAAAAGATTTTCCATGATAGGCATTCTCTTGACCCCTCCCGCTACACGACCCACAGGCCGATAGTCAGCTGATGGAACCTAGGGTGTCTGGGGATCGGTTGATGTTCTTATTGTTCAGATGTACAACACAAGCACCTGCTCTTCCAATGCAGAGAGGCTTAACCTGTTAATAAATTATGATCACAAGCTCAATATTTTAAAAATAATTCCCTAATAAATTATATAATTGATAAAATTATTATAACTTAATACATCTTACCGGGCTCCAAGAATTGTTCTGAGGATCATAGCACTCAACATCACTCAGGTATTGCTGTCCATTACAGCCACCTACAGCAAAGAGCTTGTCTCCAAGAAGACACACAGCCACTGCATCCCTGGGAGAGTTGATAGGAGCTATAATGGTCCAGTTGTCAGTTTTTGGGTCATATCTAAAATAAGAAATGTAGATGCCAGTAGCTGTTAGAAAGTTCCTTGATATAAAAGCTAAGAGCTTGAATGGCATTAAAAATCTGTCTTTAAAAAATGATACTTGTATATACTACTCACCTTTCCACACAGTCAAACCTGCTTGACCTAGGATTACTGGCAGGGGCATCATGGCCTCCAACTGCATACAAAAAGCCATTACAGGCTGCTACTCCAACTCCTCCTCTCCTTTTAGACATGGGACAACAAAGAGTCCATTTGTTAGTATGAGGGTCAAAGCACTCCACTGATCTTAGGCATGAACTTCCATCTCTCCCTCCAACTGCATAGAGCCTAAGTGTGTCAAGATAATAGCAGTGATAATTCTGATAAACAACATGAAGCCAGGACAACGAAAACACAAGGCGCCTCTGACGCTATGCACATGGCGCCTTACAAATTAACTATTATTATTAATTATATTATATTAGTAATTATGTTACTATTATTATTATTCGTATTGTGTGATCCAATGAGAGGTTATAATAATGAGACAGCTCAAATAATCTCACAATTTTTAAGGAGACTTGGTCTGCAACTATTGACTTTGTAGTTAAGAAGTCTAACATATTTGTTGCTTTTTTTCTTTTGATTTTGCTTGTTTTTCGCATTGCATATTGTGTGAACCAGTGAGGGGTTTGCCCACACTGATAATTAATTAACAGCAATAACAACTAATTAAATCAATATATTATCATCAGCAACAATATACTATCTATAAAACAAACAAAATAGTTAAACTATCTATAAAACAAACTTGTTGCCCAAAACAGTGGCTCCAACAGTACTTCTCTGTGTGGACATCGAGGCAACGTAACACCATTGTTTAGCCTGGGGATCCCATCTTTCCACAGTGTTCAAGTACGACCAACCATCGTGTCCTCCGATGGCATACATGGGACCTTCCAATACCGCAACACCTGAATATTAAAATTAGATTGAAATAGAAGGAATTAATAGATGGAAAACAGAAGAATAGTAAGAACCATTTCCATAGTATGCATTGAATAATCCTTATTACCAAATACTAAAGATGTTTTAAAAGTAGACTTTTACATCTATACCAGAACAATTGCAATTGCAATTAACTGATCTTTTGATTGCCTTATGTATCCAAATAGGATGTGCAGGCACTTTTTAATCGATCTACCATTATACAGGGAGCTCCCTAACGATGCAGGCCGGGTTGCGAACACCATACATTATGTCTGGTGCCATTACCACTGCATGCAGGAGCGCAACCCATTCAGCCAACCTGCCAATACTCAAATGCTAACTCCAGTTATCATTCAACCACAATGTGGACAAAATTTAAAATTGTGCACTTGATCTTTTGAATGAATAAATAAATAAAAAATAAATCCATCCAAACCTAAGCCATGCCTATGCGTGGACATTGGCGTGACTAACGACCAGGTCTTTGTGGACGGATTGAAGCACTCCACGCTGCTGAGTGTTTTCAGTCCATCTCTCCCACCCACCACATATAAACAATCCTCAATGACTGCAAGACCAAACTGGAGTCTTCGACCATTCATGTTAGCAAATTCCACCCAGCTGTCAGTTCGGAGATCGTACTTCTCGATGCTGATTGCACCTGTCAGAATTTCACATTTCATTATAAATGCCAATTTATTTTGTATGATTTTTCTTGAGTACAAGTATACTAGCATCTTAATTTTTGGGAACCAACATTTCAAGAGTAGCCTAAATCCAAAGGTATAAAATTGAGTTCATTAACATAGTAGTAACAATAGTTAAGTTGTACATCAGTTCAAATTGATAACTCAATTACTCACCTTTCGAACAGTCCATGCCTCCGACAGCATACAAAGTACCTACAGTGGACTTCCTAGGTTTGGTCCTCCAGTTCTGCATGGTGAGTCGTCTCTCGGGGAGCAGGTGGTACTTCATGGCTTCAAAGATGAGCTCTTGGCAGGAGGGTTCATCCTTGAAAAGTCTGTTCATCTCCACATGGTCAGCTAGAAACTGTTAGAAGAGATTGAAACATTTCTTGCAACAGCAATAAATCCAGTGACAACAAAAAAGAACTTTAATATGATATGTTAAATGTATGTATAGCAATGCTGATCATCCATATGACGTAAGTTAGTACAGGACTTGCATTGATAACGTCAGTACTTTGTATTTATCCGATCTTTTGAGTGCCTCATATATCCGAACAGGATGTTTTCAAACAAGGTACTTTTTTAATCGATCTGCCATTTACATGGCGCCCCCACCCAAGGGCGCTCCCTGGTGGTGCAGGCTGGGTTGTGAACACAACACATTAAGGCTGTTGCTATAACCGCCGCAGGATTGCAACCCATTCGGCCAACCTGCACAGGCAACACGCTGACTGTACTGAGGCAATTCTTGCTTTATAGCAAATTAAAATAATATATTAAAGTAATCAAATTAAAATAAATAACAGTTTAAAATAAAATGTCTTAGGCCTAATTGAACTACTTTTAATATCCTCAAGCAAATAATTTCTCTTACAACCTGTGGAGCCAAAAGGGGTAATTTGACATGAGCCAGCAACTTAGGTAGATGGAGCTTTCTGCCTATGGGATCATTGTTGGCCCAATGGACAAGGGAATGGAAAACAATAGATTCATCTGAGACATTGAGATCCTCATTCTTGAACAATTCTAACAAATCATCGGAGGACAGCTTCAAGAACTCTTGGCTATTTATGATTTTCTCAAAGTGTTCCTATCCAATTTATTCAAATAACATTTAATGGAACTTTTTCAAACAAATGCATAATTGAATAATTATAATTAATTAATAATAACATTATAATGTTATTAAGAACCATTTAAGAGCAAGGCTCTTGAAATTATTGAAACACTTACGATCACAAAATCATCTGCTCTCCGGAAAAGAGAGGAGCAGCCCTGGACATCTGCAAAATGTCTGATTCCAATGCAATTAGAGGGATGAAGTTGTTTTTCTAGGAACTCTGAACATGCACCGACAACTTGGTTCAGTTGAAGAAGACAGGCTGTTTGCATTAGACTCTCCACTGTTTCTTCCCTTATTTCCAGATTTCCTAATGGTGGAAAAGTGATAAAACAAAGTAAATAGATCAAATATTCCACTTGATTAAAAAAAAAATATTTTTAAAATGAAATCTGTTAAATTTTATGAAATTTCTGACACTAAACACCTTTTTAAGTAATGGCTTTGTACTAAATTCGTCATCCGCATTAAGTACCGAATATGTACCTAAGTACATATACTTGATCAGTGACTTGAGTGATTCTGGGTCAATATCTTTCATTGTCACCTCCCTCACAGTTGCTTCCCTAATATTGCTGGTGAACATTGCAGCAAAGTAGTCAGAAGCTGAACCAAGTACAACTCTGTGAGCCCCAATCTTTGTGTCTCCAATGACCAGAATTACATCACAGAGCTTTGCAAGTATTGAAATTATTTTAAATTTAATCAATGACTGCAGCAAAGTAAGTTAGGTAGATGACATTGTTTTCATATATCGACCTGTTAACTTTTTGTTAAAAGGTTATAAATCGTAATAATAATAGTGTTAATACACATTCACCTGTTCCTGTTCAAAAAAATTATTCATTCTTTTCATCATGAATTCCGCATGATACTCTTCAATAAACTGGCCTTCATTATTCGATTCCAAATCCATTGCGACAAAGGTATTTAATGACCACTCATATGATATGACCCGCTTGTTACTATTTTGACAAATGTTTAGATTCGTAATGAAAAAAAAGAAGGTTATACCAGCTTAGGTATACAAGCACAACCACGAACAATATATAATAATATATATAATACGTCGACTATTTACAAAGGACATCCAAGAAATAACAAAGACATATTATTAATATAACTATCAAGCGCCTTCTATTTTAAATATCAAGAAATTTTGGATATTTTTAAAGGTTTACCATAAATGACGTCATAAGGCTTAACTTTGACTAATTACACTTAATTAAAATAATTACTGTTCTACAATTTTTTTTAAAGTGGTTGATGCTGAACATTTTTTCCCCATGCTCTAATGACTCTCAGAGGGGCCAAGGTGAAAGGCTTTCTTATCGTTGCAGTTACATGACACTTTTGAGATGTAAGTCACTTCACCACAAAAGTAGCAAACATTATCTGTATGAATCACATTTCTTACATCATGCAAGTTCCCTCGAGGAAATAAAAGATGTGTGGTTTGGGTGTTGAGGTGATGGCGCGCGCATTGGCAAAGGACATAGAACGCAATGAGCGTTTAATGCGATAAATGCGCGCGGCCGGTGAATGTAATTTTCAAAGTGAAGGCGACCGCTACAAAGAAAATATAACGCTCAGTTTGCATTATATGGTGTCGATGTGCAAAGGTCGCCGCGAGTCTTTAGTCGATAACATAATGGGTGATGTTCTGAAGATGGGTAACATTAGGGTAATACCCGACAGGGACACCCGCCTGATCAAACGGGTTTGGCCCACCCCCACGAGAGCTTAAGGAGTTTGGGCCGAAACGCTCGGTGACGGGGACACTCTGATGATTCCCTTTCGGTATGCTCCGCAGTAGTTTCTTTAGTACAATACACTAAATGATTGTATATCTTGAACACTACAGTCAATCAACAATTCTAAATATCATTTTCGTAATCAGTATTTATCGTATTTAGTAAGGTATGACTATCTTTATTTCTGAAGCATTGTGGCTGTTTATCAGTGTTATTAGGTAATAAGCCTAAAACGCATCGCGACGATACAAATCCTAAACATTCAGACGTCCATGAGCTCCACGATAGTGCTTTCCACCATCATGCTTTCTAAACTCATAGTTGAATAGCTCAGCATCACCACAAATCTACTCAAAGCAATGCCAAAACTGTGGCACATCTGGTCTATTGAACAACAAAAGAGGCAGTTAATAACAGACAGTCATTCACATTGACGACTGTAATATGAGGATAACGCACAACGTTCTAGATGCGGTGATTACTGCGACTAGAGAGCTCTAATCTCGAAGCAATACCTACAGTCATCATTTCTTGGATAAGCAACTTGCAAGCATAGGACATTTCAATTGAGGAGATATGCTTGGCAGACTTGCAAAAATGGCACCACTTGGAAAAGCCAATGATGCCACAGTTGGAACAAATGTCGAAATTGTAACCATCACTTGATGTCACTAGTCTTTCCTGGATGAGAGCACTGGCACCATAGCCAATGAGACAGTCCCTCTCCATTTCACCAAGTCTCAAACCTCCATCCTTGGACCTTCCCTCCATTGGCTGCCTAGTCAGTGCAGCTCTGTTTCCAGTTGCCCTGGCATGAATCTTGTCCATGACCATGTGCTTAAGTTTCTGATAATAGATAGGACCAGTGAATATGTATGCTTCCATGACCTCTCCTGTAATCCCACAGGTCATGATCTCCTTCCCTGAATACTGATAGCCATGGTCACCCAAGATCTGCTCAATTTCCTCCAATTTTGTGCCTCCAAAAGCTGTCCCATAGTGGTATGTTCCTTTCATAACAGCTGCTTTACCACTGACAAGCTCCAGCAGTTTCCCGACTGTCATTCGAGAAGGATAACCATGAGGATTCATAATGATATCAGGACAAATTCCATCTATAGTGAAGGGCATGTCTTCTTGGGGGACAATCAGACCACAGACTCCTTTCTGGCCGTGACGGCTGCTGAACTTGTCTCCAACTTCCGGTGCCCTCAGCTGTCGGAGGTTCATCTTTATGAGGATGTTTTCATCTTCATCGTCCGTCAGAAGTATTTGATCAATGAAGGATGGTTCAATGCCTCTATACCTATAAGTAAAAAGCAATATGTACTGCTTGAAGCCAATTTATTTTTACTTATATACTTTACTTATAAAATTCATCCTATAAGTGTCCTTGCATTTGCAGTGCAGAATTGATATTTGAATATAACAGTGTTTAATACAATACATAGAAACATTGGGCTAATCAGTATTATTATATACTGTCATTACTAATATGCTTTACAATGATTTTGTCCAAAATATAAGCTTGTGATTAAAATAAATGTCAATGTTAACACTAATGAGCTAACATTATGGGAGCTTCTTTGTACTCTGGTGGACCAGTTGATTGGGCAGGATCCTCAGTGTTTACCTTTGGCATCCACTTGTTAATGAGCACCTGCCTTTCATGAGCTCTATCGCCTTAATAAATAATAATCATAAACTGCTTTTATTACATTTACAAGCGCAATACAATAATAATTAACAAATATATTAACCGCAAGCAGCAATAACAATAATAAAAATATTGCAAGTTAGTCCAATCAAAGAAATGTTCATGGAAATAATATGTAAATCATAGAACAACTGAAAGTATGCATTATAATTCACAAAAAGTATACACGCATTAAATAAAATTATTTCCAACCTGGTGCACATATGCCATCCAATTCTAAAAGGTCGTGATCCCTGATTGGCTTGCCAGTTTTGGCATCTATGAGGGCTCCTCTGCAGGTATCGGACACCTGGTTACCGTAGTTACGGAGTATGGCTTTTGTGCTCCTTGAAACCATGCATCTTGCAAAGCCTGCCCATTTGAGGATGAAAAATATAATTAAAACAAATATTAAAAGTTAATAATACATTGATGCTATTGAACCGGCCATTATCACTTTCATCCTAACTGATCAAAATCATCATCATCATCACCTCTTTCAATGGAAGCCTTGTTTAGAACGAGAGCATCCTCGATGTCATAACCTGAGAAGCTCATGACAGCCACAATTGCATTCTGACCGGCCGGCACTTTGTCATAATTTACTAGTTCTATTTGCTGGAGGGAATCACAAAATAATACTCTAAAGTACTAAAATCTACTACTCTGTCCTCTACGTAGAGCATAATGTAAAAAACAAACATAAAATAAAAAAATCATTAAATATACCATTACGATTAACATTACAAATTATACAAATTCTTTCTGGGGTAACACTTCATTTATTAAAAATTAAAAAAAAAATGAACATCAAATAATAAAAAAAAAAACAAAAAAAAAAAACAAGTAAATAGAAATGCATGCCCATAATTCATGATTTACAATAAACCAACTAAAGAATGAAGTGACAAACAGAAAGAAACATCCTAAGGGAGAATCCTGCTGATGGACACCCAATAGGAAACATTGGTGAAGTAAATGTTAGTAAGCATAATGCAATATGTAGACATTTTAAAAAGAAAAATGCCCAGGTTAGGTTGCAGCAATTTAGATATGGATATGTGAGGGAGTAATAGAATGTGATAGATGTTTTTGTATTAATGTAGAATATTAATAATACTATAAATATACTATTAATTATACTATTTCATTATATTAATATATTATACTATATGCATTTCCCAATCAATGACACACAGATTTACCTTTGTCTTGACTAGGGGCACCTGAGGGTAGCATAACGTATACATGACAGTATCCATCCTTCTTTGTTGATTGTAACCTGTGGTTCCTGAAATTTCATCATCCCAAGCATTCAACCATTCCCTAAACCTTGTCATGCCTTGCTAGAGGCCTTGTAATAATCCAAAATAAGCACATTGTCAATAGAACTACAATCACCAGATCTCACCGATGGCTTGTTTGCCCATGGCACACTGTAGGTAATTCGAGGTGATTGGTTATGGTGAGGATACGGAATGAGACCTGCACAAACTCCAAGCACTGTATAGGGCTCCACTTCCAGATGTGTGTGATTTCTAGATGAAAATATGAGATTAGGAAGGTTATCTGTGAGTAAAATTAGTTAAAATTCTGTTATGATTTTGTAATTATACTTTTAGTGAATCCAATCTTGAGCAAAATTAAATGCAATAAACTAAGTAAATGTTACATGTTATTCAAACAAACCTTTATAAACAAATACAAAAACCAACTCAGTAATATCTTTTTCGTAAAGAGCAATCAGGCAATCATTCTCTTCATTTACATCCAGGTATTCAATCAGACCATCATTGAGGAAAGAGTCAAAGTCCCTGTGACAATTAAAACATACTTTCAATACATTTGTAATTAGGTAGATGGTGAAACAGAATCCATTTAGTTTGGATAGGCTGTTGGGCTGGCCAGTTCTATAGCACCAATTCCCAATGGCATTTTTTGCAAGAATGGTTGTGAACACAACACTGCATATGTGGCTTTACTGTCATACAGTAACCCTCTTAGCTAACTTGCAAGCCACAATAATAAACAAGCGAACAATGCACTTAATGTAAGTTTTAACCTTTTTCCTTTGTCAAGCTCATCAATGTGCTTCTGCAAAACTTTTGGTTGACCATTCTCAACAATTATGTAAGGTCTGTGTTGGGATAAGCACTAAATTAGTGCTATTTTAGAAAATCAATAGAAATAATCTATACCTGCAAACCCTTCCAGCATCTGTGGCAATGTGGATGGTTCTGAACTTACAGCTACTGCTGACAGAGACAAACTCACTGAGTCTCCTCATCCTCCTGAGGCATCTGATAGCTCGAACAAGACTGTCGTGGTTCTCGATTGTGCCAACCACGTTACCTACGCATTAATGAAATAAATTTGTAATGGTAACATCAACTACTGGCATAGTCATTATGACCAACCATTAATGAATACCCTGTGCACGTCCTCGGAGATGATCTCGGAGGGACTAAGTCTGTTAATGTCAATGACACCCAGATCAAACACAAGTTCAATGACGGGAGCCTCTGGTAGGTCGGTCGTTATGTGAGTCATCAGGGCCAGATTTTTAATGAGCCCACAGCCCTTGAAAGGTTGATAAGATGACATTGAAAAGATTGGATAATGACCATTTCTTTAAATTGTGTAATAATAATAATTTCCCACAACTTGAAAGCTCTGGGCTTTGATAGAATGCACAATATTTTGCTGGAGAGTTTGTGCACAATAACAACAAGTAAATTGCCTAACATGATGGAAGGAGCAACATTTTGAATTATCAGACCCTTCCACATTTGCTGTTTATTCATACAATTTTAACGAATGCCCCATCAGACAAGATTTATGATAATCTTAAAAAGTGTGATGCATTTTGCCTGAAGACCAAAAATAATGTATAATAGGTAGCAGGTAATATTGATAATATCAGCTATTGATAAGTCAGATGGTGATGCATCATGTGCAGAAGTTCAAAAAAGATCGGAACAATGCTTTGACTAAATATAGAAAAGCATTTGTTAGTGCACCTCACTTATGGATAGCAGGATTCTGAGACAATGATGTTATTGTAGGATTTGTTAAGAGAATAATGACAATAATGGTAATAATAATAATAATAATGGGAAATCAGTGGATTTATTTATTTATATATAGACTTTTGATTTATTTTTTGGTTTTTATTATGTTGAACTATTTGGGGCAACTGCTATTTGCTTGGGTTTGAATTTGTTATTGTTTTTATTACTATAATTAGTTTATGGAATTGCTTCTTTTGTTCTTTTTCTGCTTGAGGACTTTTGTTGGCTTAGTTGGTCAATCAAATAATAATAATAATAATAATAATAATAATAATAATAATACTAGTAATATAAATAACCAGAATAATAACCAATAATCAAAATTACTTACTTAGATAATCAGAAAGTAGACCAGTTAGAGAAAATATTTAGTGAAACCATCAAAAAGAAACTAAAATAATGAATAATAAACAAAATATCATAGCAAAAACAATTGTTTGTTAATAATGTAATAATTTCAAAGCAAAACTCCCACAAACCAACCTCCCCTTCAGGAGTGTCTGATGGACAGACCATACCCCACTGAGATGGATGGAGTGACCTTGGTCCACTCACCTTCCTTGTTTTCTCAAACTTTTGTCAATTGCTTAATATTATTTTGAGAATAACTAAGGACAAATTGAAATTTAGGCATCTCTGATAATTTTTCAATGAAATTCAAATAAAAATTACCTGACTGCTAATTCTGGTCATGTGACCAAGAGCAGAAATGTAAGTCAGTCTAGAAAGTAACTGGGTTACTCCTGCTCGATTCATTTTAAACCTCTTGATTACCCATTTACCCTAACAACAAAAAAAAATTCATTATCCACCTATTAAATCTCTTGCAAAAAATTATGATGAATATTATTATGTTATATTACTCTTACCGTAGAAAGGGCATAAACCAGACCAGCAGTAATCACATCTCTTCTCATGTGCATAAGAATGTCAAACTCAGTTGTCCTCATCTTAGGGATTGTTTTGTCTGCTATCATCTTGAGCTGCATCCAAGATTAGGCCATGTTAATGCTATTTACTTTTACACAATTTTTTTAATCTTAAATTTCTTGAAACAATCCTGCTGAGATTTGTTATACTATTTTAATTTGTGTCCTGCATTATTTAATGATTGAAATGAATCATTGTTATCATTGTAATTATGAATAATTATCAATAGCCCTAACAAATAGTTGCAGCAGCAACACTAACAACAATATAGGTAATAAGGTCTGAAGAAAACAAGACTTTTGTTACCTAAGAGTTCATAAATAAAAAAGACATTGGACAAAGAATTGGTTGGAAAGTGCTTGGATGAATCACTGAAAACACTGCTAATACTCTTGAGATGAACAGCACAATAAGGCGCCTCTGACGCTATGCAAATGGCGCATTATAAATTAACTATTATTATTATTAATAATAATAACATAGCTTCAAAGAACCTCAAAGTTGAAATTCTTGAACAGATCTTCAAAGAGCAATGATAATAGTTGCCCATCCAGTTCAAGTCTCTTGTTGCCATAGAAATCTCTGTCATCTCCCTGTTCGTCGCTCTCCTTTGCCATAAGTAAACGCCTCAACATGAGAGCCATGTAAGTACCCTTGACTTTGAAGTTCCAGTTGACCACCTGGAGATAGTTTTAATTACATGAGTTTTGTTATTGTATGTTATTATCACATTCAAACTAAATAGTCCTTAACAAATAGAAGCTTTTTTATTAAAATGAAATAAAAATGTCACTCTTCAAAATATATAAATTAGTTGATGATAACAAATTCCTAGCAGATTGCTAAATTTTACCCTTTGAAATTGAATTCAATCTTGAATGGCACTAAATGAAATTTGTTGAATATTGACTTACTGGTACATGGGAGAGAATGACTTCTCTGAGCAATTCCCTGGCTTCTCTGACCCTTAGTTCTTCCACCTCCTGCTCGGTACCTTTCACGTGTCGCAGCCTCATTTTGCTGCTGATGTACTTGAGAGCCTGGACATTAATCGAATAATGGGTGATTTTAATGCTTAGTATTATAAATTTGATTTTAATGGTTGATCAATGTTTGTGAGCTACCAATTATGCCAACTATGTCATCGAAATAGTTAGTTTTAACCTGGTACTCGTTGAAGACTTTAGCAGTATGACATTCCTCAAAGCAGGGTAACAAAGCTTGCATGGTGGGTTCATCATTACCCACCATCTTCATTATCATTAGCTCATCTTCAAAACCCATAGCCTTGAACATTATCACTAACGGTATGTCCTACAATATATTTGCGACATTGGAAGTGAGGGTAAGACTGAAATCAAGGTGATTAAATAATAAAACGTAATGCAACATCATCTGATAGCAAACCTCATTGAAAGAATTGTGTTTTAAGTAGTATCTGTTGCCCTTCATGCATATGTATGTCTTACTTTTTCTCTCATGGGTTGAACTGCAAAAAGTACAGCACAGTTGCAGACCATAAACAATTTAAAAAAATTAATTTTGAAAAGAAAAGATCTATTGTAGTGTGGCCAAACTCAAGGTGTTGTTTAAAGGATGCAAGCTGATTTGAAAGCACGAGATGAACGAAGCATCATGAACAATACAATTAATGTTGCAAACCTGAGCTAATCGCATTTAACTACTTTCACTTATCAATTTGCTGATGCTGACCTGGTAACAGAGCAACACAGGAGACCCTTCTTGTCAAACTCTACAATCATCCTGTTCTTGGAGATCTGCTCCTGGATAAGCACAACTTTTTCCACTCCCTTGATGATAAAGTATCCTCCAGGATCCAGGGGACACTCCATCAACTGTGCCAGCTCTTTATCAGTTTTGCCTGTTAGAACACAATTTGAGCTCCTCAACATGATTGGCATCCTGGGAATGATTTATGAATACCATGTTTATTAACATTGATTAAGTGTGGTTGTCACTAAGAGTTATTATTCAAACCTTCCAATTTGAATGTTGTTCTTAATAACTCTCTGCTTCCCTCTGGTGTATTCTATGTCTACTGTTATTGGTGCTGAATATGTCATGTCTCGGAGGCGACACTGCACGAATATTAATGAAAAATAAATATTGTTTCTATCATTAAAAATAACTGGGTCACTGCTTAGGAACATTTTCATGTATAGGTGAAATGAAAAATAAAAATTAGTATCAAATAAGTCAAATAATTTAGCTTGCTAATTAAACATGATAAATCATCATCACTCCTACTAACCTCATGAGGAGCTATAGGTTTGGTGATGCCCATGCCTTCCTGAACTTCAGGCTTCCCCACAGTTATGTTGTTGTACCTGCAATTAAAACATGCCTGAGTCACATAACATCAAGGCAACAGATTAAAGCAATTAGCATATTCCATAAATAATTTGCTTTAATAGTCATTTATTTGTTGACATAAAATTAAATATAAGCCTTACTTGTTTAAGCAATAATTCACTTAAGTTTACTAATCAAAACGTTAAGAACAAGTGCAATGGTCATTAGGCAATAATTAATTTATACACTACAAATTATGATAACAAATGTCTGGTAAAACTTGCTTACTGAACAAATTAAATAGTTTAACCAATGGCATGTGTTATATTAACAAGTGAATATTGTTTCCAACTTTTTTCCTGTATTTACATAACACTATAAGCCTGGGCATCAGATGGGAAAGTCCAAATCATCTTAGTTATGCAACGGACTTTAATCAAATAAATAAATAATAAATGAAAGCATCAGATGGGCTTAAACTACTTATATGTGGTGCTGCTTCCCATGGTACATGGGTGCTTTGTGGCAATAAAATTCACCCCTCCCCAAACTTGAAATAATTTCAAACTTGAGATAGAAGTTTGGATCTGTGTCAATTGTTAGCTTCTCATTTGCTTTGACAATGTTTTTTATCTGAAAATGAAAAAGTAAAGTTTATGCAGAAATGCATTAAAACCCTCAAATTTAAATAAACAAAGCTTTTTTGCAAACATGCTAAGATGTCGGATTAGATACAATAGATTCAACATTCGATGTTTCAAGTTTATGTGAATAATGCAAACTCAAGAATAATGATAAGTACCCCATATATTAACAATTGTCTAGTGCAAGCAGTTAATTCCAACTTATGTATTTGAATCACTTACTTCATGATTTATAAGGTAGTTGAAGGAATCAATATGCTGTTTGACAAGTCCTTTTACATGCAGAAAAGCCGGTACTAGTTTGTCCTTTCCCTGATGAAAAAGTTATGGCTGATTTAATGAAGAAAAAATATGCATTGTTGAAACTGTCAAAATTAGACTTTTTAAATAAAACTCTACGCTTTCAAAAATAAACCCTACTTGATGAAAACACTATTAAATACGTCCTAAAATTACCCGAATTTCTTGGCAAACAACCGGACAATTCTTCTCACAAAGTGTAGACGTGATCCCATCCATTTCGACGATTCAGAACGTGAACCGCCGGTTAAAAAACAAGTAGGCAAATTGAACCTCATTCACTTTTAAATTTTATTTTGAAAACACATTCTAACTTCTGAAAAAACTTTTAATTATAAAAACTATAATATTATATAATTAAAATATTAAAATTGTAAAAGGTTTTTCTGTAATCAAAAATACAAATTCTACATAAAAATAATTTACTAATAATTATTTAATCAACTCAAATTAATTCGTTACTTCTGGAATGCAGTTTTTTTCATTTTATTTAAAATGTTAGTGAAATGTTTATAGTTGCTTTCTTGCTTTTGTGTTTTTATCTGGATCGAGTATTTTGTGTGTAAAGTTAAGATCGGGTAGAGATGCGACCATGTTTTTCAAAGGCTTAATCTTTGTATTTTTTTATGTGGCGGTTACCGTCTTTTCGTTAAAAAATGGAACATGTAAAACTTTTTATTTTGAGAAATGTTTGTTGTGTCCTTTTGGGGAAACTGAACAATTTGAGATTTTGTGTGATAATGCGAAACTCAAAGACATCCCTGATGCATTTAAAGAGTTTGAAGCCTTGAAAATCTCGAATGATGATATCATAATTTTGCCATCGCTACGTAATTTTAGTAAACTTATTAGACTTGATTTAAATTATGATGGCATTCGTCTGGTGTTAGATGATGCGATTGCAAACCTGGCATCCTTAATCCATCTTTCTCTATCCCATAATCACATAATAGATCTGGACTCAAAGACTTTTGAAGGTCTAGAGAACCTTAGTTACCTTAGTTTAGCTTCAAATAGCATTTATTTAATAGACTCTCAGCTCTTTACAGAAAACAATGTACCCAAGCTAACTTATTTGTATTTGAATGAAAATAATATTGTTAAAGTTGAAAAAAGTTCCTTTCAAGGACTCTCAAATCTGGTCCTATTGGATCTCTCAATGAACAGAATTGAAAGCCTTGAGAAATTTGCAACCCATAGCCATCAACTGATGAGTTTGAAGACACTAAACCTTGGCTACAACAAGATTTCTCAGATTCCTGTTGACTTTTTTGAATTTATACCATCCTTAGAACAGTTAAGTCTTGAGCATAATTTTCTCAAGAGTGTATCGCAGCCAGATTTTATACTTCTTAGTGGAACTCTGGTCATCATGAACCTTCAAGGCAATCTCATATCTGAGGTGAAGTCAAAGTGCTTCCAAAATTTAAATAAGCTGGAAAAGATTGACCTCTCACACAACCAGCTCAAGGATTTGAAGATCAAGGCATTGCCTGACAATAAATTTTCTCATGACAATATATCTTTGACTCTGCTTATTTATGGCAACCCCATCAACTGTTCTAATTGTGACAACTCCTGGATGGTTGCCTATCCAACACTTAAAGCCGTCAATCACCAAAATGAGACATTGTTGGTTTTTTTTTGGAAAGAATATTAATATTCTCCTAAATAATCTGTAAAGTAAATGCATTATTGGTAGAATACTTTGTCTCAAAATGGGAATGAGGCAAAACTAGATTAGCATTGCCATGTATGGTGCAATTCTTACATTATGTGATTCTTTAAATTTAAAATGTGTTTGTTTTAAGTTAAATTAATGAGCAGTTGAATTAAAAAAAATTAAAATAAATAATTTAAAAATTTAATAAATGATTAAAGTTTTGCTTATTATTCATGCTTGAAATTATTAATTGCTTGAGTTTGCTAATAAATCAATGTAACCAGTATGCTTGAATAATTTTTCAGGTGGTTATAAATGTCTACCAGGGCTATGTTTTATGTTATTATGCTTTCAATTTTTGCAGGTGTGTGATCCCAGTGAATGTGACCTTTAGAGATGCTGAAGACTTGCTCTTCCATCATTGCAATCACACCCAGGAATCCTCCATGAAGATATTGTCCGTGGTCATCTTTTTATTTATCAGTTTCTCTCTTTTTGCCCTGGTTATCTTGTACGCGATGTACAAGTTGAGGAAGAAAAGACAAGCAAATGCTACCCTTAGCTTGGGAGAAAGAGGAGGCTCGTCCCCTTCCAAAGGAGCATTTTCATATCATGGCCTAAAGGAGCAGTTTCCATTTTCCATAGATGAGGCAGATGAAAACCGTCTATAAGGGAATCTAGAAGTTTTTCATCTTCCTTTTGCATTGGCCCTCAACAGAGTAGGCTTTTTATACTTCTTTATTTAATGAAGGCGTTTTTAAGTTATTAAAGTAACTATGTCATCTTTTGAGGATGAGTGCCTATCGAATAATCTTAACCACTACTGAATCCTATGGAATTTCTGTCTGCTTTGTCACATTGTTGTTAATCTCCGCATCAAACACTTTGGACCTGCTAGAACATGTCCTCTCATTATTGCTTATTTTGCATATTCAATCATCATTTACCACATACTATATTTAAACTCTATTTACTATTTTCAGGGTTTAATGATTGGCTTCTATTATCCTTTTTTTAAAATTAAATTCTTATAAACTTAGAAGGAGAAAGTGTTTCAAATAATTAATATACTTAAGTTTAACAGTTAAAGGTTGTTACTTAAGCCACATTTATTCCACAGCCAGAATCTCCCTTTTTACATATCTAGATTTATTCACTTTGGCACATTTCAAATTTATTTGCTCTAGTTACAACTGCAAAATATTTTCATGCTTAGTGATACCTGGGATTACATAATAAATAAATCATTTCAATCAGGTTGTCTAAGCTTGATCGTCACCAAGGTATATCTTTCTTCTTTAATCTTATGAGATTATGAGTGCCTTTCCTATTACAAAGTTTCATTGCTAATTATAGTTAATTGTGATTCTAAGCAGTGCATGAATTTTTTTTCTTGAAACCATTGTTATTTTAATGCTGATAACTTTTTTTATTACTGACTCAAATCATTTATATGCAATTCAAATTTAATCTCTAATAACCCTGTTGATTTACTCTGCCTTGAATATAGAAAGTATCTCCTTTCGCCCTAGAAATGGTAATTTCGACATATCGGTTTAGTAAAGTAATAAAAACGGAAGTTATAGCATTAATACACCACTTCATTAAAGAGCTGCTTTAGAACTTGAGAAGAAAACTTATTTTGTTTGTGACCTCGTTTGCTCTCATTTTATTTTGATATCTGATAAAGTGATTCGTGGACTTACTCCAAATTTTGTAAAATTTATGTTGAGACATCATCCAATTTGTTTATTTGTTATTTTGTTTAAGCCAGCTATTATGTTGCTCTCCACTGACTGCACCAAGCACCACCTGCAAATTTGTTTTTGTTCACCAGCACTCAAAGTAATTTATGCCGTCAAAAACCAAACGATTGTTGACAGTCGTAAGGACATGTTTGCACCTTAGCAAGGCAATGCTGCAAGCCTCCTCGGGATGGAGCATTATATTGATTGGCCGAACATTCTGTTGAAGTTTGACGGATGGCTGCTTAAATACATTATTCGAAATAAATTTTAAAAAATTATTAATTTTGTAATGTCAAAACAATTATAAAAGCTCAAATTGATCAGTTGAATCAAACATGGAATGTTCCCCATAAACAGCACTACAGATTCATCTGGGAATTACATGAATGCACCTAGGAAAACATGTTAGGATAAAAAACAAAGCAAAACATGAAATAGAGATTTTGCTCTTGAAACAAAGATTAAGTATAAAGGATTAACAGATTAAGTTAATAAATAAATAAATTTAGCCCTAATTTTACTTATTGACTACAATTAAACTTTAATAATAGAATGAAACTAAAAATAAGGCTGAAAGTGAACAACTTTGAAAGTTAATGAAAATGCTATGTCTTTCTAGTTAACTAATGGTAAAAGTAAGTCTGTCTGAACCGAAATAAGATTCAAATGCAGTTGGAGCATTCATTATGGTAAAAGTGACAAATGGATTTAAAAATCTAAATTTTGATGATGCTTGAAAAGTGACCTTCACTATGTCAAGCTTAAAATTTACTAAGAAGTTAATGAAGTCCACAGGATTTATAAGCTGCAACTAACTGAAGGTCTAAAGCGAATTGCTACAATATAATCACTACAATGATATTTCTTATCAGTGTTTGAGTGAAGGAGTGTTTTAGAGAGAGACCTAGAAAAGCACTTGTTGGCAGACAATCAACAAATTTTCAGACAAGAATAGTGGTGAGAACTTGTTTAAAATGTTAATGACAATGCTACGTAGATGCAATTTACGACGAATGGTCGGGAAGGCCGCACTATTAAGTGAGTAATTAGTGAAGTGACGAAAAGCTCATGTCAAAGAGTTTGAGAGGCCTTACCAACACGCCACGTCACTAATATCGCCAAATAAAATGTGAATTTACTACCTTTGTAGCTGCCCTATAAATTACAATTACAATTAGCTGACATTTAAAGTCAGAGTACAAACCAGAGCAGTACCCAAGAGGCAATCAAATAAAAAGAAATGTATAAATGCAACAATTAGTAAAAGCATGGGATAAATTATGAGAAAAATCTGAATCTTTAGCTTTTACATTCATTAATAAACACTGAAGGGCACCTCTTGAGGCACACAATTAAGCTGCTAGTTTGCAACCTTTGGTCAGAAGATTTATCTTGATTCCTTGAAATCTCAAGAGCTCTTCCTTGAGCTCAGAGTCAGCACTTTTCTGGGTCAGCTCGGCACCGTGCTCCACGAGCAAGTTAATGAGCTCGACCATTGCAATGGGCTCGGAGTGATGCAGTTCAAAGGCCATCCTGAGGAATTTGAATCCAGGTTGAAGCATGCTCTTTATCATGCTTTGGTGTTTAACTGGATATGCAGCCTTAATTGCCTGGAACAGATGAGATACAAGATGGTGGCCACGCTCTGCTGCACAAGAAAGGGGGGTCCTTTTGAGTGAGTCCTGAAATATCAGCCTACGTGTACCGACTTAAAAAAATGTTACAATGACAACAAAAGGTAGTGCCATTTATTTGAACAAAGTTCCTTTGTGCTTACAATGTGTTATGGGCAATGAGACCAAAAACAAGATAGTAGTAAAAGTAAAATTTCAAGTATGATAAACTATGCTAAAATGTTCAAAGAACGACTAAAGCCATTAAAAATAGGAGTGCATGTACTAGCTTGAAGATAGGCAACATTGTGATGGATTTCAGTGTATTATTTGAAGTTTTTGATAAATTATATTTTAATTTAAGATCCATTTACCATTTTCTTTCAAATGGAATTTCACTATTTAAATATGTCTGGAAAAAATTTTTCATAGATTTCAGATATATAACTAAATATTTGAAATAATTTTAAGAATTATGTATATTATGAAATGCAATTTTCTGGAGAATTTCATCATATAATCCTTTTTGCAATGCTCAGTTTCCACATTTTAAAATTAAATTTTTGGAACTAAAAATCACTAAATAAAAATTTAATTACAATTACATAAGAACTTTAACTATTGCAATAAAGTCTGTCACAATTTCACCTACTAAAGCAATTTCATGCATTTCTATCTTTAACAGCTGATTTATAGTTGCATTTCGAATATTTTGGAGAAGCTATTACACTTGCAATAAGCATAGATGTTTCAAAAACTTAGAAATGTGGTCATATTTTGGCAATATGACCATGAAGATCAGCTGCCTCACAATGAAATTATTTTCAGACCTGCATGTTGATGTCAGAACCCCTCATGACGAGATGATAAATAATCTCTTTTGATACGCTGAGTGGCACATCTCGACACAAAATGGCTGTATGAAGAGGCGTGCAACCTGAAATACATACAAACAACAACTCATGAGCTTTCTTACCCAGAGAAAGTAAAATCTATTTATATTTTGCAAAGTTGAAAACTGAGCAAGACATAATCAAATGACTAATTATAACACCAATATCTTCAGATATTCTTAATAAAATATGGACAATGATAGTCTCCTAAATGATGTCATGATTTGCAAAAATTCTACTGAAAAATTTGGAACACGATTTCTTAGGTTAGAATGCCTAAACTGTTCCGTTTTGTTGGCAGTTGCTTGAATATCTTTAATTAATATAATTTATCAACAGTAATTATTCACAATAACAGACATAATCACATGTACTGATGGTTATTTATTCAATTGTAAAATATTAATATCAAGTACAGATTATTGACCCATATTCAACTGACTGAAGATCACTACATAGACATTCAATGAAGAAAATTAATTAAATCTTAGTCATACAAAATTGATAAAAACCCATTATAAAAGATAAATCATTTAGCCAGCTTCAAATTAACTGTTTATCATCTAAACAATTCTAAATAGATAGCGGTTAAATGTAATAACTTAACCTTCTGAACAAAATTGCATCAGATCTGCTTTTGGAGAACAGAGCAGTTCTATCAGGATGGGAAGGGAAGTGTTTGATCGAGCTTTGGAGATGACATGGCTTATGAGGGACTCTGTTTTCCATTTTTGTACCCCGCAAGAAGATGTGATTACATCGATGTTCACATCAGCTCCCATTTCAACCAAGAGTCTCACCTTTTGTGCATCACAGAGATGGACTGCATAATGCAGTGGGGTCTATTTAAGTAAAAATCATAACATAAAATTAGACTGTATTTTGTCTAGGGATGTAAATCTTCTCATCAAAGCTTTCTGTGACTATGTCAGACCACTCCTTGAGTGCAGCTGTCAGGTCTGGAACCCTCACCACAAGTACTTGATTGAGAGCATTGAAAAGATTCAAAAGATATTTAACAAGGCCATCATCCCTTGTCAGACAACTAGGGTACCATGATCATCTCAAGGCAGTGAAACTTAAATCACTTGAACATCACTGTCTCAAAGCTGATCTCTGTTTACTATGCAAGATGATCAACTTGATATCAACAGACTTCACTAATTATTCATCACTAAAGGACATCAGTTTTAACTTAGGCCTGACTATTGCTCACTAGACACGACTAAATACTCTTTCACTAATCGCATAATCAAAACAAAATTTGGAACTCCCCTAATAACATGTTTCACCCACAACCTACATTCGATTCACCTGCCTCATTAATGATTACGACCTTACTCCCTACCTATTGTAAATGATATGTTCGAGTCACAACCTCTCTGACAAATTTTCTCGTTTATTTGCTCATGAACAAGTAAAAGGCATTTGTTCACTGCTTACTTATGAAATTAAATAAATAAATGTGAATGAAATAAAGCAAACTTAAAAGAAAACTTACTCGATTGGACTTATTCTTCTTGTTAACAAATTCTGAAAGTAATCCACTCCTTTTATATCTTTCCAAGAGAGCCTTGAAAGTTGATGGGCTGCATTTTAAGACCACATCTGTAATCAACCTTCAACATAAAAAAAAATTTAATTCAGGGAAAAAAGCATGTAGTCCAATTAGGAGGAAAAAATTCCCGTCGGGTTGCCCGCAGGCATCGGTCATTATGTTGAACTTGATTCATATTTCCTTTTGACGCTTACCTACTTAATATTTAAGGAACAAGAAACAAAATTTCAAACTTAGTGAAATGAAGTTGTGGTGACCAAAAAGATAATAGGACTTGACAATATCATAAAATATGTAATATGTGATATAATAGAATATGTAATTCAAGATTAAAGTTTAGATTCTGATCGTTAGCTCACGTATTGCCGTGTTCATCAGATTTTGTCAACATTTCCTCAGGCAACGAAGCCATAGCTCTGTAGGCATTGATGTCCTTGTCTGCGAACGGTTCGTAATCAACAAAATTTCATTAATCGCGACAATCTAATTGAGCCATTAAAAATGTAGAAAAACTAAAATGTGAAAGCTAAAATTCCATGCAATCAAATTTTTCAAACAACTCTGCACATGATGATTAATAATTTAAATGAGTGAAATATCTATTGCATAGCAAGAGCTTTCTTTCATTAAGGCATATAGGTTTCCCTGTTTGACATCAAATAATTATTAATAATAATTAAATATTATGCTTCTGTAGTAATAAATGTTTTTTTTTTAAATTTCAACCTGGCGTTTTGATTTCAGTCCTCTGAACCCATTTAAGATATCTTTGGAACATAAAGTCTAAAACAAAAATGCGAATATTTATAAGGATTAATAAGCAAGATTATAATATCAAAACCTATCCCAATCGATCAGCAACAATTAAAGGAAAAATATAACTAACCATTAGTCCTAGAGTCGTCATCACAACTTTGCACAACAAGCAAGAATTCGCCATTCACATCTTTCCCTACTATAATGTCATTTAAAGGATCATAGGGAGGAGTGGTGTCTCCAAAAGAGAGAGAGCGAACATTATCTCTTGGGCAAGAGGAATCAACTGTAAACTCTCTGAAAAAGTCTTCCCCGAGATCGAAGTCATCAACTCCAGGTGAAATTGGTTCAATCGACTGAGGAGAATTTATAAATGATGGACATTGTAGAGTTTTCCAAGAAAGATCAGAATCACCAAAAGAAATCTTCTTGTTGAAGCAACTATCTCCTAGGCATGAGGAAATATCTGTAATCTCTTTAAGAATGGTATCTCCAAGGCTGGAATCATTGCAATCTACTCCAGACTGAATTTGCTCCATTGATCGAGGAGAATTTAGACATGATGGATAGCTTATAAACTGCAAATCCTCATCCAAGGAAGGTTGCAAGACTGCTGGCATGATCTGCTTTTCCAAAGCCATATTAATTGGTAAAGTCTCTGGTTGTGTGTAGGGAACAGGACCAAAAGTGTTATTGGAAGGACATATCTCTGAAACATGCTTCAGATTGATCACCTGAGGTGCAGTATGAGGGACTGTGGTGAGTGGACTCCGTATCATAACTGTCCCACCTGAAAACCCATCTTCATGCTTTAAGATATTGCATGTTTGTCTATATCCTGGGTTGTAATTATTATTATTGAAGCAAGTTAGTGAAGGAAGATTAGGAAGATAGTTGGAGTAAGCATGTGCATTCTGAAGTACGTCTCTGTTATATGGTTTTGTCCCATTTTTTACCTTACATTCTTTTCCTCTTGGTATAACTTCACAATCCTGTATTCCTCCATCAGTGCCAAGAGAGTTGTTTGTTTTTTCACCATTTACTTTGCTCAAATGGACTTTTTCATCAATTTCAAGTTTTGACAAGCTTACAGATAAATCATCATCTGCAAGTATCCTGCAATCAATCTCATTGTTTTCACTAAGAAATGAATTACTTTTGTCATTGATGCTTCTTCCTACATCTATCCTGGAATTACTTTGCGAATTGTTATCATCATTCTTATTCAGCTGCTCTTCAAAGAAAGGTAAAGCAATTATTATTTTCTGAATTTGCTCAATTGAGTAACGTTGCTCAGCTTTTGTTTCCAACTCTAACTTGATGTCTTTGGTTATGGGGACACTCTCAAATTTAGATTCTAAAATTGTTGAAATGCCAAGGGTATCCGTCATTGCGACACTTTCAAAGGACTTTCCAATATTTTCCTCCAAATATTCTTTTTTGGGATGATGTTCTCGGTCGGAAGTAAGTCTCTTGACAGTTCTAGCAAATATTATATTTAATAATAAACCAAAACTAGAGGTTGAGCAGAGCAAAGTAAGCAAGAAAAAGACCAGCCGTCGCACATTTATTAACAACAACGCAATAAGAATAAGGAAGTGTATTTTCCCGGAATACTAAATTTAGACCAAAATGCCTTCCTTGCCTGTCAGAATTAATTTTTTTTTATCTTTAAATTCGCATTTAGCTTCATTTTAATTAGCATTAAGAAACGAAAATTGCGTCCTTCCAACCCTAAAGTTATCTTGAACTCGAAGATTGGCATCATACATTTCTTTCAATCGGGAGTCTTAACTTAACTTTATATTTATTTGTAGTGGTTTAAGGAGACTAATGTTTTTGTGGTAAAACGCTATTTTTAAATTTAGTATCAAAATTTCGATAGACCCATTTCGAATAGTTCCATCGAATTCGTATATGTTGTTTCCTCGTCAAGCTTGTTCCATAGGATCACGAGTCTCGTGATAAAATAAGAGTTATCCGGAATTATTTCAGCTTTTGCCATGTGGCCAAACCTCGCACAACTTGATTTGATTTTTTTGCCTTCCGCCAAAGGTCGGGGGGTTGGGTGAAAACAGCAATCGCTTGTTTATAAACATTTAGTTGGCCGATAAGTAATAACCGAACATTTCGGTTGCCCAAATAGCTCCGTGTTTGATATTTCATTCACTTGTCCTTGAATTTCTCCAGCCCATTAGGTGGCTTCATCAATGAATTTTTTGACGGAGCCTTCTTTGGTCAATTCACATCAATGCCACTTGATATAGCAAGAGGGGTGTGTTTTCTCTGTGCAGGTGAATGGCTATAGTAAATTTCAAACTAAGATTGCGCGACTTTTCATAAATGCCTTGGTTTATGTTTTCGTTTATGCGAACCAAGAACCTCGACTGATTTTAAAATCCTGCTTATGCCATTGACACTTAGAGATGGAATCTTTTGACCGCGTGAATATTATAATAATAATAAAAGTAATCGTTCATTTGCATGCATGTCGTCAGAGGCGCCTTGGTTCCCGGATTGCTATCTTGAGTTCGAGGGTCGGTTGAGAGCGAATGATAGGTGCAGGTCGTTCCAGACGGCGGGCGAGGCATGGGAGAAGCCATTGTTTCGTCAACTCGGTTGACGATGGATGATCTGTGGTATGATAGGTGTAGGTGAATGACGGAAGATGAACGAAGGTGGCTAGGGATTGGGCGGCGGTGAACTCAACATCTTATCCTTTACATTGCAGATATGCAACTTTATTGAAGCTATTCAGCTGAATTTCTATTGTTTCGCTGCTTACAAAATGAGATCCTATTGACCCTTCTTCTGATGTAATGAAACGCACTTTAATAAACTCCCAAATCTTCTGGAATTTGAACGTCTTCCACCATGAATTTTCCTCCACACTCCTTTGGCTGACAAAGGAAAAGAAAAACTGCTCTCTGGTTTTCTTCTGGAAGGTGCAGTGACTTGATTAACGTCCTAATCATCTAGCTATGCAGCGGACGTTAATAAACAGCTAAAGGAGTATTGTTTTCCAACTGTCACCTTTTCCTAAATCGCATACCAGCTTTAAACTCGAGAGCTACAGATTACCGATCGTAATCAGTAATGTATAGTGTTAGTTCAAGCCCTTATCATACAAAATAAACAGTTTATTTGCAAGTAATAATAATTAATATAATTACAGAGGTAGAATAGATTCATTAGTAATCTCTAGCTGTGGCTCTATTTCCATTGTTATGTTATGTTAAAAAATGACAAGGAGACAAGAAGTGATTCAATACTGAAAGCTTCTATTTGTCTTAATATCGTCAAGAACTTCTTGCAGTGAATGATCATCAATCCTGCCCTCCAAACTGGGTATAAATGATTTGGCTTCTTCTGCAGTCTCAGGGCATAGGTTTGCAATGCTGGCAAGCTCGTACTTATGGAGCTTCTTGTGCATCAACATGTTTCTTGTAGCATTTATGGTTTCTCTATTAGAAAATTTGGAGAATCTTTGAGCATAGGCAAGAGTTTTCATTGTGGTGAGAGGCAGTTCTTGAACTTCTTCTGAATTTTCGTTTTGAGCTTTTCTAAATTCCAACAGCATCTTGACTTCTGAAATCAAGAGAACGTCTGCATTGTCGAACTCCTTAGGAAATAACAAATCGCCTGCTCCTTCTTTATCGGTGGTTGCCATTTGAGATTTAATTTGCCCTAATGTATGGCTATTTAAGTTAGTCAGCTTCAAGATACCATGAAGGATATAATGTAATTCTTAGCCTTACGATTTATTAGTTCCAAAAATTATAAGTTGTTAAGATTAAAAATAAAAGTAATAAATCTTTTTTACAAAATAATTACTTTTATAATTAAAATAATTACTTTTTTAATTAAAATTACTTTTTTAATTAAAATTACTTTTTTAATTAAAATAATTATTTTTGTAATTAAAATAATTACTTTTATATTTAAAATTATTACTTTTATAATTAAAATAATTCAAACTAAGAAGCAAATATTATATAACATTTTAATACATAGTTAGGTTTATACATTGTTACTCATATGCAATTTACTAATTAATTACAACTTAATTACAATCAGATAAAAATTTAGTTTATCAATTACTCCTACTATAAAACTACTAAAATGAGTTTGAAGCAGCACGGATTCGAATCCCGTTGAGGGAGCACCGTCCTAATCATCTAGCTATGCAACGGACGTTAATGAACAATTGTTGTTGAAGCAGATAACATATTAACATAACAATTTTTGTGGTTAAGGCCACTAAGAGAATGACCACTCCTTAGTTTATGTCCATATTTAGTTAGTCACAAATTTGCACGGTTTATTTGTCTACCGCTGTGCTAAATATATATATCCTTTAAATTTCCGGAAGCTTCCCTATATAATCTGCAGCATGCTTCTAGTAGAAGTACTTTTTGCAGCATTAAGAAAAACTTCAGGTAAGAGGCACTTTTCTTTGCACTTTTTCCAACATTTCTAAATATCTTGCTTTACTCGTTAGAGCTTTATAAAATATTATGAATTACATCTTTATCCTAGCATTTTACCTGCTTTCTTAAAAACCTCTGGTGAACCTATGTCATTCTTAACACACTCAGATCTCTCTTGATCGGACTATTTTAAAAGGCTTTCATCTTATTCCAATTCTACTTAAACAAAACTGTTTCCATACGCTTAATATAACATTTGTTTATATTAAAAATCAAATGCTAATACTCTGACAACTTGATTAACTTGTTAAAATCATCACGAAATGTATCTAGATCCTCTTTCTTGCTCTAATGTCGTCAGCAACCTTTTTTATTTTAGATAATATTCCATTATCATATAATACGCAAAATAATACAGGCCCCAACACTGACTCTTGTGGAATAGAGCTTTGAAAAGCAGACAAAAACAAGGCCACTCTGTATATTCGTCCCATTTCTATCTTTCGCTTCCTATCTCTCAATCGTTTGCGAGTCACTGCAGATTGACAAGATTAATGCGCAATCTGCTTTTAACAAATCCATTTTGGCTCTTTACAATCATTATTCTCAAAAATTTAAATACAACCTTTATGATTATTTTTTCCATTATTTATAATTTACCCATGACGGAGTTAGACTATCGGTCCATAATTTGATTGCAGGGTTAGGGCTAGGGTTGGGTTAATTTCATGGAAAACTTATAATTCCTTTCTTGAAAAGAGGAACCACTACTGAGTCTTTCCAAATAACCCACTAGTTGAAAGACTTAACAAATAATTCTGTTAACAAATTTGCCAACGTCTCTCCCATGACCGTTAATGTTTTATTTTGGGATGGAGGCCATCTATACCAAGGCTTTTTTTTTAAATTTTTTATTATATTCTTTCAAACTTTTCAACTGCTTGACTACTTCCGCCCTTAGAAATTCCACCAATTCTAACTTTATCTCATTCTCTTATGTTACCCTACTTAGTTCTGGTTTATCCTCATAAGTTTCCATAGAAAAAACTGAACTTAAAATGTTGGCTGATTACTGACTGATTTATTCTTATTATTTATATTATTTATTTTATAATTACTTTTATAGTTCGATCTCAAAACGGAATGAAATAATTTACAACTGCATTAATCATAAATTGTGAGGTTATGTTTAAGTAGGCTTAATTTAACCATTTCTCTCAAGATAGCTTTTTCGGTTGCTTCAAAATTTATAAAATTATAATTTAGCTAAAATAGAAGCTTAAATTAACCTCAGAATTCGTTATTTCGAAGTTGCTATCGCGTAGCTGTTGGCCCGAAACTTTTGATATAAAGCGGCCCTCTTGACCCTACTTCTCGGCTTAATCCTTTCAGATTGTTTGGGTCGGGATGGGTCACTGGAAACTAGCTATGGAAAGAGATTGAAAAAGTCTTCAAACTTATTCCCTTTAAAAGTAAGTCGTTTGGCTGATTATTGAATATTTACAGAGAGCTATAAACCATAACTGTGTTTACTTACGCTAAATCAAAAGCCTCGGTCGACAATTCGTTAACCATAGGCTGCACGAAAGGACTCCCTCAAGTCCCCAGAATCAAAAAAATTAGCAAAAGCTATCTCACAATGAATCCTAGAATAAGTAAAAGCTAATTCAGGCTTTACTAAAGAGTGTTTTTTATTAATCTGTATTAAATTGATTATGGCTATCTTATTTTTCGTTTTCAGCTAACCCTAACCTTAACCCAAATTTACGACACAGAGCACTACTAAAAAAGCCTTTGAGCTTAACTTTACTTAAACCCTTGCTAAAGATTACTTAATGTTCATATATGACTTGCCTTAAGCAATTCCGCACGGAAGACATTTTCAAAATGCAAAAATTGAATTATTATCATTGAGATTTTGAGACAACGAATTTCTACTTTAACGATTTAATGATGATCGTCCATTAAAGCAAAAAATGATGATTTAATTTCTTTGAAAAAGTACGAAATTAAAACTATATATTTTAAAATATATAAATAACGTAAGCAATTGAATTTAAATTAGTCTAGAGTTTTAAGATCCAAATTTTTCGATGCTTATTCTGATCAATTACACTATATTTAGTTGCAACATGATCAGACTCATACAAACACTCATTTACTTAAGAAATAATATATATTATGTTATTCTAAGAACAGAATATGGTGACATTATTAATTAAACATAACATATAATAATTTATATAAAAGTGCAAATATTTATATTAGCATAAAATGCTTAAAATTTGTTACCAGAGTTTTGAAAGATAGTTCCCCTGCAATGATAACATTTTGTTACTATTTCAAACACCATATACAAGCTTAACAATTGCGAGTATCAAACATTGTTTGAAAAAATCAACTGCGAAATAAAAAAGTTGTTATGAATATGTTATCGAGTAGCATGTTTTGCAATACTTAATTATTAATCAATTTTGAATTAAGGTTGCCTAAACTGTCCTTGGTAGCATATGCATATGCATTTCCAATATTAAGATTGTTGGAGAGCTTTATACTCTTCAATCTAATGGTATTTCCATGGTTGCAAAAAATATTTTTAAGCTCTTGTTAGCAAACGTTTAACATGCTAAATTATGATGCATGCAAGAAGTTTATTTCAGTCCATCTTGCATTATAAATAGAAGACTGTTTGTAGATATTTAGTATACAATTAAGTCAAACATGAAATTGATTCAAAATGAAATCTGATAACCGATTATGATTTGATTAGCAATGGACGATATGTTTAAATGGCTTTAAAATGTCAATTTCCAAGCTCTCCAAAGATCGAGCACTCGACATTATGTTCTTTTTCTAACTTTATTTTGTTCATCCGCTCGCAACCTCGTCTACCTGTCCTCTCAACATCCATCCACTTTAAAACTTCTTAGAGCTGCCCCGCGGCCATTAATATTTGAGTCTGCTGTGAAGTCGAACGACGGCGAGAGGGGACCTAGGCTTGCAAGTTCGAACAGGTTCGCTGGATGTTAATAATTCACCAAATTGATTCCAATATATCTTGATCTTCCTTATCAAAGCAAGAGAATGAAAGTGAGATAAAAAAAAGTTTTCATTCTCATGCACGTGCATCGAGGTAGGCGTTGAGGATGAAGACAACGATAAGGTGGGTCGAACCTTAATGGGTCCTGATAGCATCTAATGATGTTATAGCTCAACCGTTCGCAATCAGGGCTAAGTATAATATGAGGGTTTTCAAATTTAAAAAAATTAAATTTTGAGGACTTAAAACTGTAGTAATTAGGTAATTATTAGGTAATTAATTAGGTAATTATGTATTAATTAGGTAAAGAATTAACACAAATTGAACATGAAATATGTTTATTTTTTTACCGCATGTTTTAATTTTATTTTTGTTAAAATATCGATATAAGTTGGGCTGCAATGCCCTTCTATTCACAGATTTGAAATTAAACAAATTGTAATGTGTAACAACTTAACAATTTAATTTAATAACTGAATTAATGAGTTTCACAGTAATGTTTTGAAATAATGTACAAACATGATTATTTTGATTCGTGATTTGTGAACGTACATTCGCATTTACTTATTGTTTTTTTCTCGTTTTACTTTATTAAAATTTGATGTTCATTTTCTTTTAAATTATTAATAAATGAAGTGCTATACCGGATAAAAGTGTGACAATAAAGTATGTTATGTGATAATAACATGGCAATTTAGTTTTTAATTCTCAGGAAGTTGTCGATTTTAGCCTGAGTTGATAAATCAATTGATGTCTTCATTACGTTATGCAATTTTCGTTATTTCAATTTAAAGATTCTGAAAATCATTCTAAAATCCACCTACAGATCTTTATGTAAGTAGTAATTGGGATTTTTTTATATACAATTATCATATCTGAACCGCTGTTATCAGTGAAAGCCGATGAAGTTTGAGTGCTTCTATAAGCAGGTAAGTGCAAAGTTATAATGAGCAGTGATTACGAAAATTATGTTTTTAATGACAATTACTTATTAATTTATTGAAACAATTTCGTATCGGTAAAGTTGAACGGCAAACCACTTAATCTCAATTATTTTAGACATCTAAAATGAATGTTGGACTCCTTTGGTTCGAGTGTTTCAAGATAGCAGTGCATCTAGATAGTGCTGTACTACCTCTAATGAGTTATGATCCATTCATTTTCATCCAATCGAGAAGGCTATGAAGAGTGACGTAATCATCTTTATTTAGTCATCAACTACAAAACACTTGATGACGTAACAGCTACACATTCTCTTACCTCTTAAAATATTGTATCTTAGTAAATAATGACTTGGCTGTTTTGGATTATTAATTCACTTTGGCGACGTTGAAACTATTAATTTTTTGTAAGCATTGCGAACTTTAAAGGGCGCATTTTAACTATTTGCTTTCCTCAGAAATGAGCAACTGCAAGTCATGTGGAATTTAGTTTGACAATTTGTTCAAAACCGCATCAACGTGATTTATTTACAGGTATTTACTAGTTGCGGTTATTAAGTCCTCATTAACATAGGCTATAACAAATAACCATTACACAGGCACAAGCATGCAAGTTGCCTTGGCAATGTAATTTCTGATTAAAGCTACCAATGGCATTCCCACAAGCTGTATAAATATTTAGATGGTCAGATAGGCGGCTTTGCTATTCGGTCGCGAGACTTGCACACGGGAAAAGTTTGAAGTGTCAAGTTGCTCACCTTTATTGACTTTACAGGTGTGCAATACTCTGAGACAGGTGAAACCAATTCTACAAGTGACGAGGGAGCAAAATGGATGCATTTGAAGGTTTGTCTATGTTTTGTGGAAATAGATGATATTGCATTTGTAAGTTGCTCTTGTTATCATGTATTAGCTTTGACTAAACATGATATTAATAGCAAATAGTAAATTCGGTTTGTATGAATTAACCCTAAGTTTCTATTATTTTTCTCTTATAAAATTTTTCCAAAATATGTCTTCCTTGCCATCCCTCTATTAAATCAGTACTTCTCATTGGATCTCTTATAATTTGTTACCGAACATTGGGTGAATACATAATCAGGTACGATGGCTTTGAGATTGTTTTGCCAAGTCACACGATCCGATGATATCGGTTGCCGCGGAATATTTTCAATCCATTGATCTTTCATACCATTACAAGTTGACCTTTGTGCGTCATGGGCAAGTAGTATGTAAGAGTACTATTGCGAAAAATCTAGTTTTAACTTATTCTGAGGACACTTTATAGAAAAGATAATGCAGGCTAAATTAAAATATGTTATCTATCTATATCATTTATTCGTTTATCTAAGAAATAAAACATGTTTTGAGCGATATTCTAAGAGCCTTTAAGTCATTGCCGTACATTGAATAATTTATCAAAACTTAAGTTGCATAGTGCAAGACATAATTCGAGATGAAAGTGAAAAAAGAAAGTCCTAGCTGAAAGCAGTTAATGCTTCGCTACACCGAAAGCTAATAATGTTATGCATAGAATGTAAGGTCCTGTAACGAGTTTGCGAATTTATCAAAGCTTTATAAGGTTTTGTCATATCATATGTGTAACATACGTACAGAACAGGCAGTACTTTGTGACATCATAACCTCTTGTGCGCAAAAAAATACATTTGGCAACTTCAAGACCATCAGCTTAATTGCTATTACCATTATTATTTTCATTGCTACTTTGGCTGATTACAAAGACTGAAAATAAAATGAATTTACATGTCGCTTTTTATACATCTTTTGAAATTTTATGACTCATTAATATTTTTATTAATAATAATGATAATGATGTTGATGATGATATAATAATAATAATAATAATAATAATAATAATAATTAATATTATTAATACTAGATAGATAATTAGTATTAATATTAATCAGAAGTGATAATGAGGATGAAACTAGAAGTTGGATGATTGTTGTTACGGACTGCTAATATATTTATTTATCAACGGAGAATTGCAGGACAGGAATAATTCCTGAACAAAGTTGTTGATGTGAGGAATGTTTCCAAAACTGTTAATATTTCTTCTAATAAGGTGAGTCATTTTAGCCAACAATGTCCTTTCGAAGAAGAAGCAAATTTCAATAAATTTATTACCACTCAATAAATTAATATCATCAATAATAGTTACTAATTATCTGTAATTCTATCTTAGTGATTTTTCATTACCAACACTTACACTTACAATTATTGCTACTGTTGCAAGTGAGAATACTATTTTACTATTGTCATTAATATTAATTTACTATTAGCACTAATTATAAAAATAATTCTAACTATTAAACTTTTGAGACATTTTCAGAGCGAGCAAATCTCCATGGCGAAAGTTTGATGACGTCATTATTCGATATTTTTGTGAGAAGGTATCCTGGATGCCCACTTGGAACCTAGAAAAAGTTGAGGTTAATTTAAAGAAAGTTCGAATAAATGCCAGTTTAATGAGTTTAACAGTACAGCGAACATTATTCATCAGGGATTCATTTGCTGGAGGAACATCATCCATGGCAGAATTCTTCCATAGAAGGAAAGGTGTTCGTCAAAATGTCTGTCAGATCGTGTCGTTTACGTTGGAAAGGTTCGTAAATGCATGTTCTGGCAGACATGAAAGCGATATTTCTGCACAAGAATTAACCAAAAGTCCTGACAAAAGAATCCAATTAAAAAGGCAGCCTTGAATCCACAATCGTGAATCCAGCTTTAATTGAATGATTGGTTCATCAACTTCTACAATTTAAATAATTTTTATTTCATAAATGGACGATTAACTGAGAAATTGATATCAATAACTACGCATAGTTAATTGCATTGCTTACTCCTGCTGCCGAAGCAAATCAGTTTGTGAATTATTTCTGGGTTCTCAAATACTATATTTAAAATGGAAACTTCAAATGTCAACATATTAAACAAAATTTAAAAAAGAAACGCCTCCGATATCCTTGCATATTTTCTGATACCTCATCGTATTGCAAATAAAGTTATAAACATTCTCATTTATTAAACTATACATTCTGTAAATATTGTCTTCCGCAATTCCTATCATATTTTGTATTAAGTTGTTCTGTAAGAATTGCACCCTTTTTAGATAATTTAGGATATTTAGATTTTACTGACCACAAAACAATCTCCTCATTTGACAATTAATTTTGAATTAACATTTTGAAATAAACTTTCATTTTATTTAAGAAATAAACATTATTTTGTAAAAAATCGCCAAGTAAATTGTCCACTAAACTTTAATCACAATTTTTAACCTCATGCTTTTAGAACAGGAAGACAAAGTGGAAATCACTACATTTCACAATAAATTTGTCTTAGGCGCTTGAAGCAAATTAAGCGACTTATTTAATCGACGAACCACAATTCGAATGAATGTCAAACGAGTCACAAAGTTTTATTGATGCTAAATGGAAAATGCTAAAAGAAATTGAAAAATATCAGTGTCATTAGAAACGATGAGAAACATTTCTCCACATTAACAATTGATAGGAATGAAAGATTTTCTCCATTAAAACGTATAGTTACTAATTGTAAATTACTTTGTTAATCATAAAATGAAAAATTCAAAACAAAAATGAAAAAATGAAAAATAATGTTAAATGCGCTACTGAATTTAAGAAGGAATTTTGTCGTCGGCGTTCATTTCGTGGACGTGCCTTAACCTCCAAGTAGTCAACCAAATAGCCTTAACGAATATGAATGGATTTTATTTAGACACTTCACAATGGAACTCAGTCATATCGAATGAAGAAGCAATTATGAGCTTTAAAACAGTTTTAAATATTTAAATGACTAAAAATCATAAAATTGAGAAGGTATACTTGGTTTGAGCACATGAATGAAGCTGTGAGCCATTGTCATCATAACGAAATGATATGCTTTCAAGGCCTATTCGAACCTCGAATTCCAGCTTGAAAAACCTCAATAACTCCATATCGTCAGATGTAAAGCAACGCAAAATATCGAAGCAAAGCGAAAGAGAAAGTAAAATGTGGTTGAAAGTGGAACTGATTTTCTTAAAGAAAAGAATAGCTCGTAAATGCATAATGCGTTAATTAAATTTTAATATTTATTCATTTAATCGTAGGTAAATCACTCCATCTCAAGAATTTGCTCAATATGTTTATGTAAAGTTTTTCAAAATCAAATGCAACAAAATCTTAATCCGTATGTCATAAAAATAATAAATCATAAACATCAATTTTTATATATTCAACAGTTTAATTTAATATGAAATTAATGTGATTTCGTAGAAATGGCTTAAAGGATATCAGGATCGGTCAATGAATTGAAGCCAATCCAGTTTAATTGAAGAGATTTCGATCGATTGGCACAAGGCATTAAGATACAATTTAACGAATTTTAAAAAGAAATTTTCAAAAATTCGAGTAGGAAAACAATCAATAATTCTAAAATTCATGCCGAAATTTCCACTCTTTCATCGGTTGCTATATACAACGGAAACCACAACAATTATAGCCATGCAGGTGAATGCCGAAATAGCTAAGACAAGCCACCGATACTTGTACTGCCGCCCGACCACGTTGCGCAAGAACAATGGTCTCCTCTCATTGCCTGGCTTAAAATCCATGCCCTCGTTATCTAAACCTACTTGCTGCTGATTGGATGGGGGTTGGAAGGAAGCTCTTCTGATTTGACGAGTATCGCAAAGATAGGCGGGATGATGAGTGAGATAAAGCCTGAAAAAGTTATGGTTAAATAATTTATACAAATTATTGAAACCGAAATTTACTTAATGATTTTCCGGCTTTCCATAATCTGAAATTGGCAAATTTTCTCGTTCAGGTATTGAATGCCAGGTATTTTAATCGGAAGGAAACTTAAATCAGTCAAAATCAATTGAAAATAAGCATGGATGAATTGATGAGCGGATGGATTGATTGCAAAGAACTGAAAACATATGGGTGACTCGGTTCTGTCACAAATTCCGATCTTATATGCACAATTATGCAATAATCCTTCCTGATTATGCCGACGCGCTCCGACGCGCACCTGTGCGTTGCCTAGCGACCGTTCACCTGGGCCAACGATTTACTACCCTCCCAGGGCAGTCGTTCCCTTCTTTTTTAGTTTCTGTTTGTTTCCGAGTTTTTCTCGAGTAATTGTTAATGCGGTAGCATTAATGACAATGGTAATGTGATGTTAAAAATGTCGAGGACAGTAATGCTCGTATCGATACAAATTTAATAATGCATGACCCTATTATTTCTTTAATTTAAAAATAATTATTTAGTGCTAGTAACTAAAACAAGGAAACACCCTTCAACCGAAAATCTTGCAAGCGAACAGTTTTGGACAACAAGGCAGACAAGACAGAGCGAGGCGAGTTAAGCCTCCAAGTACCGCCATTATAGTTCATAGTAAAATTTTATTTACTTAACTGAGTAGTTATGTAAAACCGTATGCACAATACTTGTGTCAATTAACTAGTTTTAATTAATCAATTCATCCGTTCTCGACATTTGAAACAATGAAATGGTCCAGCAAGTTCCAAATTATGCTTAGTGGAAATTTAAAGATACTTTCAGAAGCGAATAATAACTATTATAAAAAAAAAACAAGTTGAAAGTGAAAAAGTTCTATAGGTCTGACAAACCTGACGGTGAATAAGAATTTGATTTCCTGATCCGTGAACAGATGGCTGACACTCGAATCGTCCAGGTATACTTGCATTGGATTAAAAACCGTCTCAACATCCAGAAATTCCGCGCCTAAAAAAAATTGATACTTGATAAGGACCTGCTTAAGATCCTGTCAAATAATTACGAAGAGATAAAAGTTTTTATTTGAAATCATCAATGACATCGAGACCAAGATCATTATTATTAAATTATTTCTTCCTTCATCGCATTCCATAGTCAAGTCAGCATATAATTGCCAGGTAAATCTCTGCCAGTCTTAATTTCTGCATTGCTACAATCATTATCGTAAGGTCTGCAAAATCAATCACCATCGATCGTTATCATCTCCCCATTTTGATGTATTGGTGATGTCATCAACATAATTCGAGCACGCAATTTCTAATTAGGTAAGTGCTTCTAAATGTCATTCTATCGCAATAGACTCGCCTGTATTTCTGAGATGAGCCATAACTTTCGAGAACAGCTCCCTCATTTTTTCGACTCTTTCCACTTTTGCTGCGGTTGCTTCTTCAGCTGGATGAATGGTCGTTTGTTTGCTCCAGACGAGTTCAGGAGTAAAGGTCTCGTATGAAAATGTCAGAGGTGAAGTTAATGGTTGACTCTGGGGTAACGAAGAAGTCATGGACGACTCGAGCAATCCCTGTTTCTCCGACCTAGAAGGAACTTGGGAATGCTTAGAATGTTGCTGTTGTGTATACGTTTTTTCCAGAAAGGTTATTCTCAGGATACGAAAAAACTCAATCAAAGTTGGGTTATTTATGCCGGGCATGAGAAAGTTGCAGCTGTTGCCTATTTCTTCCTGTGGACCTGATAATAACGGTGATGGTAAAAATCATGCCGTGATTTCATAGACATTTAACGTAATAATGACGATATTTAAACTTATGATGAATGATGTAGCTAATGAATTCATTCATCAGATCAGAAACAGAAAAATATTTGATAATAAAAAAATAAAACTTAAAAAAACAGAAAATGTTTGTTCTGTAAACAATTTTTGAGCCACATTTCCCCTGCGATTTGCGACCGGTGGTCCCGACTTTCATCTTCTTCACATCTCACATCTGATGTGATCTTCAGTCATCCTCATCATCATTATTTAAAATTCAATTTAATTGGAGCATCTGAATATAAATTGTAATCTCATATTTTTAAAGCGATTTTCAAAACTTCGACTTATTCGATCAAATATTTTTGCTAAATTACAAAAAAATTAAAATAATTTTAATTATAAATTAGAATAGTATAAAATGTTGGTTAATAACACTATTTAAGAGATTATCATAACAATTATTTAACTGTTCGCTTACCGTCGTGCATCTGCACCATAACTGATCTCATGGACACAACTCTCATCAGATTTCCGGAGTTTTCCTTCAACCAAACATTCGCCTTCTCAACCAGGGCTTCGTAGCCTTCGTATGTCTCGTCCTCTTGCATTATCGGCACAATATCCTTAAACCCTGCCAAAAGAACAAAAACATATCCTAATAACTAATTCCTCTGAACATATTCCACCGGACATTAACATAGCATTTACCTAACTTTTAGAACGCTTTAACGTTTAGTAATACTACTACTTAATTTATATTGACGCGAATGTTTGTCTAATCTAACAGATGTTAGCATTGATGGAATGAAGGTAAACGAGAAGTCGAAATAATCAAAGTTTCTTTCAAAAGCAACCTACCCAACTTGATGGAAGGGACACTTGAAGCACTGACTCTATGCTGGACATGCAACGATTCCCTGATGAAAAACATTCGGACGATAAATACATTGGCGCAGTCATCCTCCACCTTTTCAGTCCATCTAGTCAATTGGGAGTTCCAACTACCCCTTAGAACAGGCACGCAGACTGTTTCCACTGAAACCAGCTGACCTGGAATAACGACAGAATATATAAAAGATGTCGTTTATTAAAAGTCAAAACTCCAACTTTTGGGATTATTTAAAACTTTGAGATTTGAAAATACGTTAATTGTAATACTCGATTGCATTTTTGTTATCTTTTAAAGTGATTATGTATTTATTTATTTCTTCATTATTAATTGTTATTCTATAGATGAATTCGATTTATATTCAATAATTCTTCTCCAATGACGTCCTGAAATCTAAATGCAAGTAATCACAAGATTTGTTCTCATTGAAGATTTGTTGACCTAGCTATTGATTTGAAACCTAGCTTTTGATGCAGCTTTTGATGCAAACATTTTTTTATGCCCTTCTTGAAAGACTGTTATCCAAAGGGCTGTTATCCAAAATGACATCCATAATAAAATATTGCAATGACGTCCTCAAATCTAAAGCCCGTTAATAACAACTTCAGCACTGAAATTGTGACAGACAAGAGAACATAACCGAAAAATGTCAACAATTGCGACTTGCAGAGTTTTATAAAACGTATTTTTAACTGAGTAGTTATGTAATGCATGATACTTGCTTAAGCAGCTAACACAGGCTGTTCAAGATTGGAAAAACTTGCTGAAATAATTGTAAACTCTCAAAGTCCTTGTTCTCCTTAACAAATGTTCCCTTAATAAACTGTCTGCCTGAAACAATTGCACTGGTTGTCGATCCATAATCTCATCATCTTCAACTCGCCCTAATGACATAAATGTTATAACTCTAACCCTAACCCTGACCCCGTTAGAGACAAACTCTCGCGACATCCAATCCACTCCATATCCATCAACTCATTCTCCGCAACAATGCACCCGGTCTTCCTTCATCTTCCACAATTCAATTAAGCCAACCGGTTAACAAGTCATCCCTTGTCAACAGAGGCTTCTCATATTCCTCCCTTGCTGTCTGGAACGCACTATAACTCCTCGTAAGAGCTCAACCACCCCTGGAGCTCTTCAAAAGTTACCTGAAGATTATTCTCTTCGGGTCGACATTCATGAAGTCAGGACAACGACAACACAAGGCGCCTCTGACGCTATGCACTATGCCTTGCAAATTGACTATTATCAATATTATTATCATCACAATTATTATTTTATTCATTCAACTCAACTGCAACGGCTGGAAAGTCAATGACTCCAGGTCTCAACAAGAGTCAACAGGCAACAAAAATAACAATAATTCCAACTTAAATCTAAAATTATTATTATTATTATTATCATAAAGGTGCTTGGTTGTTTTTGTTGAATATAATTGCTTTGTCATACATGCTTCGGTAAAAGGTTTTGACCTATCTCTACATTTTATAGCTGACGGTGGTGATCGCGGTTACATTAGGGATGACCTAACCTTTGCTGGCGAGCCCCTGGAGCTTTTTGTTTGCCTTATTGAACAGATCCGGTATCGTGTCGTATCCATCTGGAATGACGTCACATGTCGACAGGTGACAGGACTTTTGCACGACGCTTGGCACCAACCAAAGCCTTTCAACATTATTTAATACAAATTTGTTTGCACGTGTTCTTTGATGTCATTACATTTTTGCGAATATTCATGAACTGCATTACTTCACAAAGAATTCACATTATTCAGACATTATTAAAATACTAATACCATCACCAACCTCAATCCTCTGACGTAATAGGTTGAGGTGTTTTCCTTGGCGCTTTTGGTCAACAGCATCATTTCACTGTCGCCTAGGGTACGAGGATCATGTGACATCCACGTGATCGTCTCACATGATGTCACCTTCGTTTCAGGTGTCTTCTTTAGCCATTCGTTCGCTATGACGACGAGTTTTCTAACAAAAAAATTGCTTACTGTTCGAAAAATTAATAATTAATTGTTATTTTATCTGTTTTGCATGAATTGTTTCTTTAATTATAAATCTCTCGAAATAAGCCTAATTAAGAGGTGACAATATTTACCATTTTAATTAAGTCCAATCGATTACTTTTTTAGAATTTTTTTTGTTCTACCCACAATGTCAATAATAAGAACGATGACGATGATGACAATTAAAAAATTGTTAGACATATGATGGTATCACTAATAACTAGGGCTGCAGATTTATGTGCGTTAACGGAAGATTAATGCGTTATAATTTTTTTGCAATTAAAATTATTAACGCGACGATTAAATTTGTTTAATTTCATAACATTATTTTATAAATTTTTAATTTTANTTAACGGAAGATTAATGCGTTATAATTTTTTTGCAATTAAAATTATTAACGCGACGATTAAATTTGTTTAATTTCATAACATTATTTTATAAATTTTTAATTTTATAAATATTTTCATCGAAAATTTGTGTTTGTCTTTGTTTTGTGTCCTTCCGACTTCCTTTTTGTTTACGATGACTTCCTGTTTCGCGCTTGAAAAAATGGCCACAAGTAACACTGGTAGGTTGATTTTGGGAGGCAAATTTACTTTCAAATCAAACTCTGTTATAGTTTGCAACAAATGTAAATGCGAGTTAAGTATCATCGTAGTACGTCTTCTCTTATATCATTAATATCATTTGCGTAGCAAACACACATTTAGTGCTGGGGATAAATTGATGAAATCTTCAATTGCAAGCCTTCTCAACATCAACCAACACTGATGGAGTTGAAAGAAAAGGCAAAGCCAATGGAGCAGTCCAAATTTGATACTATCACTAAAGCCAATTGCTGGCCATTTCAGGCATAGCCCTGCNAAAATGTAGTGTATTGGGAAATTTATTGGAAAATGGGATGGTGCGATTAAAAATGCGTTAACTAAGATTAAAAATATTAATCTCGCGACTAATCGCGATTAGAAAAATTAATCGATCTGCAGCCCTACTAATAACCATTTATATGTAGATAACGTGCTATAGACTAGCGTTGTCAGCATTTTTAAAAATTATTGAATATCGACATAAATATTTCTTAAAAATATCGATTGCTGTGTAACCACCAGAGATCCTATTGTTGGTAAGCAGCTGACATCTTTTTTTATTAAATTATTTTCTTACAAGAAACACACAAATAGAATAATTCAAGGTTTATTCGGCAGAACTTCTAACCAAAACTTCTTGTGTGAACAACTTAACACAAGAAGTTTATGAAGGTGGCTTATTAGACATCCTGCACCTACTTTCGCTACAAATATTATTCATTCTGTTATATCAGTGGGGGTATATTTTTTTTTTTTTATGAAACGTGACAATGGGGAGGGTGGGGTTAAAAAATAGATCAAAATTGCGTGACGCCATTTATGGACAGCCCTTAATGTAATGATGGTAATAATTATAGAAATTGGAATATTTCCATTGTAACAAATTAATTTAAAAAGTATTATCGTAAAACAAATGCTATGTGAACTTTAATTTTTATCATCATCATCCTCTTCATCACAACTCACTGAAAATGTTCTGCTTTATCCCGAGTGCTCAGAAAATCGGTTGGGCGACCAGCGGGCAGGAAATCTTTGTATTTCAATCTCCATGGGAAAGACATTCCTTTCAATGAAATATTTGAACCCCTTCTCTGGTTGGCGGCTTTGCCCCCTTGTGAAAGTATGTCTTCATGATGAGGAGCCAAGAAGTCGTGAGACTGAGATGATTTGTCAGGCAAGTTATTCGATAGCTCGGCCATATTTAGCAGCATTCAAGAGTGTTTCGTGCAAAGGCTTTTAATAAAAAATGATCTATTGTTTTAACAAGTATTATGACCAACTTGTAAACTAAATAATTAATGAATTAAACTAATTATAAACTCGACACGTATCGATGTCGTCGTTTATTACAGTACAATGATTACATTAAAGCAACATTAATGAAATAGCAATATATCACAATACCAAACCCATAACAAAATAATGAGCTTTATTTTAGTTCATACTGAATGGTATTTGTCTACATTTATTATTATCATTTTCATTGTCAATATCATTATCATTATTGTTATTATTATTACTATATAATGGGGATCGCCTACTCGCGGACGTGCATCATCATTTAATCCTTAGATTCTTCAGATGGTCACCAAACCTAGGCAGTTTAAAAATGGTCTATATGAAGAAAAAAACTGTCGATAAAAATTTATAATTAAAGAAGAAACAGTGGAACTATGATCAGCGCGCAAAGAGGAAAAAAAGACGAAAAACAATAATTTGATTTGAGAGAATAGATGAATTCCTATCTTTTAGTATATAAATTTATTTTTCTTCAAACATTTTTAATTGAGTTGAAATCGGGGGACGGTGCTGGTCAGCTCTTGATCTTGAATTCCTTGAATTTCCTTTGCTATAAAAACTCTCCGGATAAAGTTGTAGACGTGTTGTCCCAATGACATTCAAACTTTTTATAAAATTTATTCTTAGCGAATGTAGACATGCAAACTGATAACCAACTCGCTAGCAGGCTATAATTGAAATATTATAAAATCATAACTTCCAAAAATGACCGATATTTTCCATCTTAAAAATAGATTAACAAAATATTATTTGTACAATCGTTATTTGAATTACCAAGTCAAATTATCAATTATCTCTTGCAATTTACCGTTAATCATTATTTTCTAATTAATTAGTAAAATCACTTTCAACCTTTCATCCATCTTTGAAAGAGCGGACTCATGAATAGCAAATAAAAGCAACTGGTTCTAGAGGTAGCTTAATTATTTTAGAGACGTCTTTAAGAGATGTTGCTATGTAATCCATAAATTGCTTTAAAAATAAAAGAGTAAATCGACATTATCATCATACATTTTAAATTATAAGTCGAACTTTTAAATGTTATTTGTTAGTTAAATTTATTTCTGCATTGCATAAGCTAACGCCGCTTTTTAGATTATCCATGCCATTTATATCCCTGCGTACACGCTCGGCGCTGCACCGGCAATGTTTGAGCAAAATTTACCATATTTAATTTATGTTTTATGTTTATGATATTTCTAAATTTTGAAACTACTTGACATCGACGTCATTTTTTAAATCCATCCACGAAAGATGTTTAGTGGCGCTCTCCATTTTCTAGCTATTAGGTCTGGTGTTTTGAAGCCCGAATCTGAAAATAAGCTTTGTTCTGCTTTTGTGGCGTTACCTTTCACGGATGACCTCATTTCAGTGTCAGATGTAATTTATGAGTTATTAATATATTGGTTGTTTGATTAAATTATTATTATAAGTATTCTTATGTTTTGTTTTTAATTTATTAAGCTCAGCAAATCACAGAAAGTAGACCTGGATGATAAACTACTACTATTATTATAATTATTATACCGTGCGTACCTTGGTATATTAAAATTTAATAAATATATTTTAGAATTTTCAAAGAATCAATTGCCTGCTTCTTCAAATCTGAGTTGAAACCTCTAGAAATTATTAGTTGGGATTGATAAACGAAAAACAATTGCTTGAAGTTCATTTCAATAAGTAGTAATAGATTGCTTTAAATGCAGAAAAGGCCTTACAATCGATAAAGTACTGCAGAGGAATGGATTGCCGAGAATTATTAAGATCTTCGTGAAGACGATTTGTGAAATGCCAAAACTCGGATTTCCTTGCGTAACTTTAGTTTGATAATGTGATTCAATGTAAAGAATAGACAATTTATTTATTTTTTTGTAAGATGAATTATTTACTTTGCTTTCGTGGATAGCAAAGTTCACAAGGTATCTTTAATATGTTAATGTTCCTTCAGCTGCAGGCGAGGGGCTATACCCATTGTCATCATTTCTTGAACAAGGAGTTTCATTGCATAGGGCATTGTCACTTTACTCATATGCTGGCCTGAAGAACATCTCTTGCACCTGTTTTGTTAAATCAATGTTAAACAATACCGAAACACAATGTATCCAAAAAAATGTAACATACTAATAGTAATAATCTAGCAATAATAACATCTTTGTAACGTATAATTTGCCATGCATATTTGGATATCAAAATATTGGTACATACCATCCTTCATAGCCAATTAACCCGCAATCCTTGCAAACATCGACTAATATGCCATCACTGCTTACTACAAATCGTTCATGTATCAGGGAACTGGAAAATGATAATGATTTATTAATTTTAAAAAAATTATGCAAACACTCATAAATGATTTTGTTGCATTCTCGAAAAAGAATTAAATGACATCAGTTGCAATAAAAGAACTGTTTAGAATTGTAATGATGCCTAATCACAGTATACAGTCTTGTCAATAACAAGTAAAATGTAAAGCAAAAACAAGTTAATAAGTACTCACGATGCTCCATATGCTAGGAGGCAGTCTCTTTCCATTTCTCCGAGTCTCAGGCCGCCACCTTTAGACCTTCCTTCAGTAGGCTGTCTTGTCATAGCACAAATATTACCAGTGGCCCTGACATAGATCTTGTCCTGCACCATGTGTTTCAGGCGCTGATAGAAAATGGGACCATTAAATATCCTAGCTTCAAGGGGTTCTCTAAAAAAAATAGAATTAAAGATATGCACTTCTTTTTTAAAATAAATAATGTCAAGTATAACTATATTTGATGTTGCGCCTAAGATTTACGTCGGAGGCGATTTTTCTCAACAAGCAGTGCAAGTTTGGTTGCGAACATGACACATTACAACTTTTGCTATGCTATGCTTACTTCGGCATGCAGAAACGCAACCCTCTGAGCTAACCGCAACAAGCAGATTTGTTTCGGCAAGAAAATGACTGGCAACTAATTATTTTCTTTTAGTTTTAACTCCTTTTAAATTTATGTTATTTAATCCATGCTCGCCCTTCCTCCCCTCATCAGTTACCAGCTAATCATGTAGTTTTTTAGGCGCCACTTAAAGTCACGTCTCTTCAACAATTAATTTGCATCTAAGGTGCTATTCAAATTAATTCTTTAATAATTTTTTATAAGTCAATCTTAAATAATTGATTGATAATGAATCAATAACTTGCAGTAAAATATAAAATTCAAATTGTTTAAAACCTACCCTGTGATGCCATTCATGAAAACGTCCATTCCATCTGAACTATAGCCACAATTTTCCAGACCTTCTTCTATCGCCTTATCCATTTCAAACACGAAAGCTAGATACAGACAAAATGTTTTGTAATTAATGAGAAACTTTACAGTAGGAAAACTTGATATAGTTCCTTCGTAAAGGGATTATCAACCTGTTCCATCCGTTTCCTCTCCTGAAACAGCATATTTCTTGGCACCAGCACATTCAAAGAGCTTGCCGACAGTCATTCTTGATGGAAATCCATGTGGATTCATGATCTGGAACACAAATGTTACTAATGTAATTGAAGATGTAATTAAACACTCCAATGGATGACCTGGATGTGCGAGTAATTATATTTTTGTTGAAAATGCACAATGCTAATTATTAATTAAAATTTATACTTTAATGTATCTACAACTATTTAAAAAGTAATATTTAATGTAAGTCTATATTTATAAATCAGTAAAATAGTTTGAAATATTAAGAAGCAATTACAATATCAGGTATTATTCCTGTTTCAGAATATGGCATATCTTCCTGGGGAACAATGAGTCCAATGACTCTACAACATAAAAAAAATTAATTTAGTTTAAATCAATTGCACATACATTAATCATAACTCCATACATTTACAAACTCTGCCCACTTTGGTTAAATAATATTAATAATAATAATAATAATAATAATAATGCACATATCAATGCAGTTATCTTAAAATATGATTTCTGAATTGTCATCAACTTTTGCCTACCCCTTCTGACCAAATCTGCTACTGAATTTGTCTCCAACTTCCGCTGATCTTTCCTGCCTGGTGTCTACCTTGATGACAATGCCATTCTCATTCACTGTTACCAGAACCTTGTCGACTTTGGCTGGCTCTTTTGAATCATATCTATCGATTTATTAGTTAAAATAGTTAAAATGTCAATTAAGCTGCAGCTAGAAGGCAATACCTAATTGGAATTTCTTCAACAACGACACTGCTTCCACTAAGTTTTTCCCTCACTCTGTTGATCAGCACTTGACCCTTTGAAACTCGTTGGCCTGAAAAATGCATGACACTTTACAGTTAAATTACTCAACATTAATTTGCAACGTAATTTGTTATATCATATTTAAGGGCAAAAATATGTTGATCGCTCACCAACTTCACTTAGCCCGTCACTGCCAAGAATTTCGTGCTCAGGGATGTAGTCGCCCATGCTTTCATCAATTGTTGGTCCCTTCAGGGTCTCTCGGCAACTATCTTGGCCACTCCTCAATTCTGTTGAGTAACTCCTGTGCACATTAATTCGTGCCAATCCTTTATAAAATGCAACAACTTTGTTAAAAAAAAACACAAAAATGCGGCTTGAACTTATAAGAAATGTAAATGAATGTCATCTAAACAATCTAATATCCTTAAATAAATACTGAGGACCTCTCTCGAGGGAAGCCTTGTTTATAATGATGGCATCTTCAATGTCATAGCCGGTAAAACTCATTATGGCCACTACTGCATTCTGACCAGCAGGGAGCTCATCGTAATGAAGTATCTCAGAAGGCTGTAATTTAAATGTTCATACAATTAAAAGTTCCCTTGTATTTGGTCTTATATTAACAAAATCAGAAATATTAATAGCAAATCTCAATGAAACTTAATTAATCCTTTTAGTTTGATTTGATTTCAAATCAAATTTAGTCGTTGATAAACGTACATTGGTTGTAACCAGAGGTTTCTGAGAGTACCACAAGTCATAACGAACTTTGTCAAATCTTTCTCGGGCATTATATCCCACAGTACCTGAAAGCAAATTCGCAGCGGACTGATCAAATCATTTATTTAACATGAACGACAAAAATGATTAACTCATCGCATAAATTGTGATTAGTTGCTATGTTGCTTACTTATTCATTATATATCATTAACAACAATCATCAAAAATTGATCAAGGTCAATCTACCAATTGCTTGCTTTCCCATGGCGCACTGGTAAGTGAGACGTGGTGCCTGGTTGTGGTTGGCAAATGGAATTATGCTAGTGCAGATCCCAAACATAGTAAATGGTTCAATGGACATGTGAGTGGTCTCTCTGTTTAAAAAATCACATAGTAGATTAGTTAATATCCCTTGCTTTGTGCTAATACCCCGACATGCAGGATTAATACGTAAACATTCCAGACATAAATGGTCAACTAACTCTGCAATGTGATATTCATTTGCTGCAACAAAGCAATCATTCATTTCATTTAGATCGAGATACTCAATTAGACCTTTTTCGACGAGAGAATCAAAGTTCCTGAAATTTAATCATTGTCATCAATTATTATCAATATTATTTTGTCATTTGTTATTATCATTGGTAATCACTATTGCTAATAATTTACATACCTTTCTTTTTGCCGAATCTCATCCCTGTGCTTTTCCTTCAGGAGAGGAACTTTGTTTTCAACAATAATAAAAGGCCTGGAAATTCTCAACTTATTACTGATAATCCATACAATTCAACAGCTATTGTAACGTTAAAGACATCATTAATCCACATAAATCAAATGATGATAAGACCATTATGTTTTTACTATATGGAATGAAATATTTGTAATCACGCAAATATTTGTTATTACTGCTAATGTAATTATCTTACTTGCATATTCTTCCTGCATCAGTGGACACCAATATATAAGAGTCAGATAAATTACATCCAACTGAAACATTTCTATCGATCTTGTTGAGCCTGCGCAGGCATCGGAAAACCTTGCATACTTCAAACGGTAGGTCGGTTAAGCCAATCAGCTTGCCTTCAAAAAATATAAATTGTCATAAATATAGACTTGTCTCAAGTGTGACAGGCGCACTCACCATTTACAAATATTTTGAAATGACCATATTGATTAAGAATTTCCAAATCAACTAGACCAATGGGACATACAGGTTGTAAACTCAGAAGAAATTCAATAATTGGACCTTCTGGTACCTCTGACGTAATATGGGCCATAAGAGCAAAATTTTTGACCAGTCCGCATTGCTGTTACAATGTAACATACAAATTCACAAAATATTTATATTTCGATAAGATAAAAATATAGTAATTTAATAATTGTAAAACTAGCCTCTCCTTCAGGAGTATCAAAATGACACATGTAACCAAACTGTGAAGGGTGAATGGACCTGGCACCACCAACTTTTCTTGTTTTTTCAAACTTGAAGCAAATAGTTTCACATAAGTAAAACAATGTTATTACTACTTATTATATAATATAAATAATGTGAAGCATGTTTTAACTGCCATTCAAGCAATTAAAATTGCAATAAACAAATAAATAGTCTTAAGTAATTATGATCAAATGTAATTTTTTACATTGACACAATTGATTGTATGTTTGGAGGTTTCACTACTTCAATATCGAATTTAAAAGTCACTTTTAGCACGATTATTGTGTATAGAAATAGTATTTATATAACTTTTATATGATTCTTTGTAATACCATAATATTAATGTAATATATTATTATTGTTATTATTATTATTATATTGTTATTATCAATACTATTGTCATAGTCATTATCATTATTATTTTTTTCTTTTTTTATTATTATTGCTCAGCATTAACTCTAATTTATGTCATGTTGAGGTGCAATGGTTAATTACTGTAGCGAGCTAAGTAATCCAGAATGACTGGCACTTAAGGAAAAAAGTGCAAAAAGTTAGGAGTTCGATACAGATTGCCGCAGCCGGTTATGATAAAACTATTTAACTATTGTAATCGCTATTGTTTCCCCTTTGCTTCTTTTTTTTCATTGTGCACTTACGTGTTAATATTGCCGAAGTTTTTCGGCGAGGTGTTACCCCGGATATATATATATATATATAATAGTCACCAACCTGGCTTTGAATTTTGGTCATATGTGACATAGCCGATAGATAATTGAGTCTATTGAGAGTCTGTGTCACTCCATGTCTCTTCATGTTGAATCTACTGATTTCCCATTTACCCTATTTAATTAAGATAAAAAGTTATGACTATTTGTCCTTAGGATCACCTTTTTTTGTTAAATAATTGAGCAAGGGCATGAAGCTGATTCTTTTTAAATTAAAATAAAATGCATAAACTCACAGAAGTAAGAGCATGTTCAAAGCCTTGAGTGATTTCACTTTTGCCAAAATAATCAAGCACATCAAAGTTCATTATTGTGGTTCTTGATGATTCTAATTCTCTAAGGAGCTAAATGAAGTGAAAATCACATCATACCGTTAGAAAATTGTTTGTCTTTCTACATATAAATATCTTAGAAATCTCCTCATTCAAAGCAGCTCAATAATTAGTTATTAATTAACCCATTCAGCCATAAACCACATGAAAAACTTGATTTCCTATATTTAGATCTTTATTACACTAGTAAAACTCTGTGATACGAGTCTCATCATAATTTTTTAAATCTTTTTCTATAAGTTTAAACTAATAGACTATATTAATTTTAAACATGTAAAACATATTTAAGTACAGTTCGTCAACATATTTCGGTAAGAGTCTTACACTGGTAATTAAGCTCTTAAACTTGTCTTCAAAAATTAGAGATAGCAGCTGGCCATCAAGTTCAAATCTTTTATTGCCAAGAAAGTCCATATCAGTTAAGTGGCCAGTTTGCTTTGCCTTTATAATCCTTCTTGCCATGAGACCCAAGTATATGGCCTTACATGTGAAGTCCCAATTCATTACCTGTAGATAACGGATATTGTAATATTTTTCTCAGTAAAAAAATTAATATATTTCGTTAACTATTGTTAACGTTGCAAAAGGAGCTTTATATCAGAAACTTTAAAAAAGTGGATTGTCATACAGGAATATGGCACAGTATTATGCTTTGAAAGATCTCTAGAACGTAATTGGCCCTCTTGATCCTGGCCTCTGCAGTGTCTCCACCAAAAGTCTTTGAGCTTAATTTACTTGAAAGATATGTCAATGCCTATAGATAATAGAATTCTTAAAATGAAGAACTGTCACGATCGCTTATACTACGTATATTATTTTCGTTAAAATCCAGCCTTTTTTTTATATAATTCACCTGTGCTTGTGAAAAGATCTTAAGCTGCTGCGCCATTTTAAAACTGGGAGACAGATATAAGTTACAATAATCACCCTCTCCCACCAACTGTGTAATTGATAGATCATCTTCAATACCCATCGCTTTGAATGCCACACACAATGGAATATCCTGAAGGTTAATTAAATTCCGATTAAATCTTAATAATGTTGTCAAGAGATATTAAAGTTGCTATGGCACAAATTACATTAATTAAAATAAAATATTAAAACTCTTACCTCTGTAAAGGAATTGTGACAGAGAACTAAAGATCTATCTCCTAACAAGCTTAGGTGGGTCTTTGTCTTTCTCTCCACTGTACAGCTGTATTATAATATATTCGCATTTGCTTATAAAACGCTTTGATAAATCAAAAGAATTATTTATATCATGCACAATTAATGAAGCAACAATAAATGCTATTCCATTCAACATCTAACCTAGTTGCTGAGCAGCACAATCTGCCCTTCTTATCATACTCCATGATCATCCTGTTCTTGGACATTTGCTCTTGAATTAAAATCACCTTCTCTGTCCCCTTGACAATGTAATAACCACCAGGATCCAGAGGGCACTCCCTCAGCCCGTATAATTCTTCTTCTTTCTTTCCATGCAAAATGCAGTGTAAACTTCTCAACATAATTGGCAACCTGATTATTAATTAAACGATTGTAAATAAGCAATGCAAACAATTAAATTACATGCCGACTAAAATTTGGTAACTATTAAATTGATACTTGAAATCGTAAACCGTATTTACTCACTTTCCAATGCAGACATTTTTCACTACTCTCCACATGCCTTTGCATGTGTACTCAATGTCAACATTTATTGGGGCTGAGTAAGTCATGTTTCTCAGGCGACACTTCAAACGGAATATTTGAAACTTATTAGAATTCATTACGTAATTAATGCAAATCATTACTTAGTGCAAGGTTATAATACAATACATTGACAATATCACACTATTTCAAAATACTGCCGATTTACTAATTTGGAATATCTTCCTTACAAAAAATAAATATGTCTTCTTTAAATATGTCAATGGCATATAATTCTTATAAACTATACAAGTTTGGCAGACGCTAAATAATGATAATTGAGGTTATTGTAAAAAAAAAATTAACTACAAGTATGTATCAAATCCTACTTCTTGAGGGGTAATCTCCTTGGCACCAGATAATTCCATCACTTCAGGAGTCCCTACTCTCACGCTTGTGAACCTTGAGCAATCACAAAAGCGATATTAACTTATTAATTCCCTCAACTAAGCAAACACAATGTTTCTAAATTTGAATTGTGCTACATAATGAGTTAATATAATTTCTCTATAATTATATAAAAATTACATGGAATAAATACATGGATGCATGAATATATGGCAGAGTTTTAAAAAAATGGTATTAAACATAAATCATACTTTAGCATAAATGATGCATGTTCTTCACTTCTGACTACGCTGTTGGCTTTTACGATATCCTTTATCTATAAAGTTAGAAAATCACCGAGATAAGTTGCAAGTAATGTACTAATCATATAAACTTTCAGCGTTTTAAAACAAACTGGTTGGTGATCGATTGAATAATTTCCACTTAAAAAGTGGTGATTCATAACGGATGGAGGATGATAAAGTTTAGAAATCGCATCATAATTTGCATTTTTCATTTGGAAAAAAATAATCCATTTATAACTTGCCCCAGTTCCAACAAAGTGGTTAAAAGATTGTATGTGCTCATTGACCAAACCCGTAGTTTCCAAGAAAGACTGCACAAGAGATTTTCTATCCGTACATGGAAGATACTGACATAAAAACAAACTTTTTTACTTTTTTAATTATTCATTTTAGAAGAAAGAAATTTATCAACAAACTTTGTGAGCCCCTGCAGCTTCAAGTTCCATGCTTAAATTAATAGTCTGCTATTTTCTGGCGCCAAATTAGCTTATTTTTAAATTATGAATATTTTAGAGTTAAAGGAGTTGTTCAAAGACTATTAGTGATGTTAACTTTATTTAAAACATAGTTAATTTTGAAATAATTTTCAATATAATGAGTTTTTAAATTATTATTTACTTAAAATCGTTATGATTATTTTCAAACGCCTTGAAATAAATCTTAACTTAGACCGAATCGACAAAAGTTTTTTGGCTTTAAGCCAACTAGATCTAACAAGTTTAATTTTAATTAAAGTATACTTTATGTATAATAATGGTCGTAAAAAATTTGAATTGAATAAAAGGTAAACTTGAACAAGACCAGCCGCGGCAAAACTCAGCGTTGTAGAGTAGTTAGTTGGAAAAATGGCAATGTCGAGTGGAGCTAATGACTTCGAAGAATGAACGTTTTTGCTTGTTCCTTTCGTAGCCCTCCAATCGATGACAACGTAGCAGAAAAGTTGAAGGTTGTTCAAGAGTAGCGAGAAGATTATTGTATTTCAATAGCAATATTTTATTAATAACTGAGGTTAAGTTTAGTATATGAAGTGTTGTATTCGTTATCGTTCCATCAGAGTGTTCTACCACCTGGAGTAAAGTACCTAATTGATTCATGCAATGACAGCGAACATGGATTGGAAGCGTTGATGCATGTCAATCTTCAAACGGAAGAACAGGCATTAGACTGGCTCAATTGCTATGAAAATCTCTCTTATTACTTTACGAGTAAAACAGACTTTCCCTAGCAAAGGCTTTGGAGCCAAAAACTTGTTCAAGGTGAGTATGTAAGATTATTGTTTTGATTTGTTGCAACATCCTTGATTATTCGGCTAATCACAGACAATATTCCGACAAAAAATGAATGTGGAATGCAGATTTTGATACGTACATTTGTATTCTGTTTTGCAGTAGTGACATGCCATTCCGTTATTGTAAATTCATTCAGGTCGCAGTCAAAAAAACATGTTATGAGCATATTTACTGCTCAATTTTTTGTGGTATTTTGTCATCAATACTTGTAGTAGGTGATAAATGAAAGCTCAATGTTGTTCTGCTTACTGAAATTTTATACTGACTATAAACTGACAGGCTTCATAAGGTTTGAGTTGGTTTTAGATTACCTAATCACATCAGACTGATCTTTTCTTGTAGAAATTATATCACTGCCAGCATAACTCGAGGCACAGTGGTAAAAAAAAATACGGACTGTCCTGTAGAGGTGTTATTGACACTCGAACGAACAGGACAGGGAAAAAACATCCAACCCAGTTAGTAATTTATTTGCTTAATATGTAATATTATTTAAATTTTGCACAGAATTTCGACGTTCGTTTTCATAAAGTTTTCACATTGAGCCCTGCTGTATTTGTAAAAAAAGGCAATTTTTGTTTTAATGAGTTTTATGATATATTATCAATTAAAGTTGTTAAATTTATGCTAATTATGCAACTTCAGATCCAAGGACCCTCACATGCCTGATTACCCATTGAGAATACTTATCCGGGGCAAACACAACCATTCTGTTAGCTCAGCAGCAGCACTGTGCTATCAAGATGTGGATGAATCCGTTTGTCAAAAGTTTAAAGATTTGTTCAAATCTGGGTAGTCACCCTCTTCTGCCTGACTTCTTCATCAATATGATCTTCAAAATGACTACGACACTCAATATTACATTGTCAGTGGTGATCGGCGGTGGAATCCAGACAAAGCTTGGTGCTACGGGTTTTTAATGCATACATTATTCTTTCAAAACTTAAATTTAAAAGTTGATTATTTATGACAATGTTTGCAAACATGACTGACCTTTATTCTAATTCCAGAAGTAGGCATTAATATAAGCATATTTTCAGCATATAATGTTTTGCTTTCAGGCAGTACTACCAGCTTTTCCATACAGCTTATGGTCCAGTGGAAGTTCAGTTTCCAGCAATAAAACAGCATGTAGAGACGTTGAACACCAAAATGCAATCCACTTAGTTCACTAAGTTGTCAAGAAAGCAGATGAAAACTTTATTGCAATAACTGAAAGCAATAAAGCCAGCGTCATTGCCATGTGCACTCCGTTAATGAAACAAGTTCACCGTATGATCAGGCATAGCAGTGAAATAGTTTTATTTGATTTAGGAGGACACATGGACAGAGAAAACACACGAGTCTTTTTGTTACTGATTCATTCAGCAGCTGGTGGCCTGCCCATTGGTGTTCTGTTGCTGTCAAATGAGCAAAACGAAACGATCTCATGCGCCTTACGGTTATATCTATCTTTATTAGATGATGAATGTTTCGCGGGTCGAGGGAAAAAGGACTCGAATTCGACTCAACTGCTGAGCGAAAAGCTTCCGAAAAGCGAGGTCTTCCTGATTCAATGTCGCTGCTTTGTTCATTCCACATCCTACAAGCATTTTGACGATTTTTGTGGAACAGCAAGTCAGGTTAGAGTTATTATTGTGTTTATTGAAGTTATAATTAAACTATACTTCAAAGATATGTACATAATAGGAGTTAATGAGAAAAATAAATCCCTTTAATCTTTAGCAATTCATTTTGGTTACATACAATTATATTTATACAACAGGTGTGAAGATGGGGAATCGCCAGCAATTGTTTCGCATTTTGAAGGATATGCTCTATGCACCATCAGAAAATGAGCTGGAAGCTATTTTCAATAGAGCTGCAGATCGATTAATTTTTCTTGTCGCGATTAGTCGCGCGATTACTATTTTTAATCGTAGTTAACGCATTTTTAATCGCGCCATCTTGTTTTCCAATCAATTTTATTCATTCAAGTACTTTGTGGCACTTAGTCCATATTCAGCCAGTTGCTGAGGCAAACGAGTCTGTTTATGTTTGCTGTTCACAACATGCCCAGATAGGGAAAATAACCGCTCACATGGCACTGTGGTTGTCGGAGAAGCTAGGTATTTGAATGCTAGCTTAACAACAAGGCCATGCGATGGTGCACACTTCTGCCACCATTCCAATGGAGTCTAGCTTTGTCGATCTCTGGTTCAGCTCTATAATGAGCTAAATAAGGCTTTAGCCTTCACTGCAGCGGGTGATACTGATCGTCTTCGTGGCACCAGTGGTTCCTCATCAGAATCAGTGAAATATTCATATAAAATCCTCTGTTTCTTTGCCATAGGTTCAGCAACAATATCTGATAAATGAAACAAAATTTATTATCCGGTTACTTGCAGCAGCGCATATGACATCTTGCAGTCCATCTGTTACCATATTCGTCGGCCTACCATTCATGGCAATCCATTTAGCTATGGCTATAGTGATAGCATCAAATTTGGACTGCTCCATTGATTTTGCCTTTTCTTTCGACTCCATCAGTGTTGGTTGACGTTGAGAAGGCTTGCAATTGGCAGATTTCATCAATTGATCCCCAGCACTAAATGGGTTTTTGCTAGGCAAATTATATGTAAAAGACGTACTGCGATGATACTTAAACTCACATTTACATATTTAGCGAACTACGGCAGTTTGATTTGAAAGTAAATTCGCCTCCCAAAATCAACCTACCAGTGTTACTTGTGGCCATCTTTTTCAAGCGCGAAACAGTAAGTCTTCATAAACAAAAAGGAAGTCGGAGGGACACAAAACAAAGACAAACACAAAATTAAAAAATTAAAAAAATTTAATGAGTTAATCGTGGCGTTAATAATTTTAATTGAAAAAAAAAATTAACGCATCAATCTTCCGTTAACGCGCATAAATTTGCAGTCCTAATTTTCAAGAATGCAATCTCTAATTGTTTGATGAAGCAGTATCCAAAAGTTCTGAGCCATCTTGAGTCCCTCTACAAACGACGTCCAGAGTGGGCCTTGTGCTGCAGGTTGAAGCTGCTCATTCGTGGAAATAATACAAATAATTTCTGTGAAGGTGCAATGCATATAATGAAGGACAAGGTATTGCAACGAACAAAGGCATTCAACATTCACCAACTCATCGATTTTGTTGTCACTCGACTGGATGCTCGACTGGATGGGTTAGGAGCTCGCCGAGTAGTTGTATAGTAGTTGTTGTGGTTAGGCGAATAAACGTACTTAACTAAACCCTCCTTTGTTGGACGTTACTCGATATCACTTTACGTTATAATACAAAACGTAACAACAACAAACTTTCATGGTAAAATATCTCAGAATATCTGGAAAAAACATGAATGTGCTGAACTATGTTCTACAGCAAATGTCACAAAAAGTGCTGATCATGTCATTAAACAAAGCCAAAACAAGCTACCAAGTTCGTTATTTACTTCAGTTTCATGATCACCAAATTTTTTTTTAATATGTCGTGTGTTTCCAAACTTTTTCTATACGATTTAAGTCCGCAGATCACGCCATGGTAAGTATAAACACTAATCATTATCAAAATCACCTCTAAAGCATCGATAAAGTTTGAGTCCTTGAAACGCTTAGAATATCTGAGTTCAATTATATCTTCTGCTAATACTGAAAAGGCAATTGACTTAGCATTAACAGTGTAGTGAAACAACATTAAGTAAGTAAATATTTCAGAATAATCCCTATCTTTTGGTTGGTATAAATATTTCTGTAATAGCTTGCCGGCAATTAGAATATAACACGGATACGATAAATTAGCTTTAAAAAATCATCTCACTAATACTGTTCATGAACATCATCATCCATATGCACATAAAAGGATCGCCAATTGATGTAATATCCCATTATGTAAGCACAAATTTGATTTATTTCTTCATATTCACAGCCGACTTCATTTAAGTTGTGGGGGTCCTGCTGCAAATAATATTGTTATAACCGCGGCGCAAAATAATTAAATTTATATTATTATAGAAATATTCAGTATCTTTTATTCTTAAGCGTTCATAACGTAGTAGTGAAAAAGTTCAGCAGAAGTAGCTAAGACTGCCAGAAATCCCAGATCCGCGATTGTTTTTCTTTGGGATTTGTTGATCGAATTTTGATAAACCTTAGAATTTTGAAGAATTATCGGATCAAAGCATTTTTAATTTTTATTAATTTTATTAAACAGTGCCATTTCGAAATAGACCACTTTATTTGTTGATATGCCAATGGGCAAGAAGGAAGAGAAACGCGCAAAAGAGTTAGAAACGCCAGAAGAGAAAAGGGCAAGGCGATTAGCAGACAAACTAGCTAAAAGTCAAAGAGAAAAAGAAAAATTGGGCTGGGATGAAGAACACATGGGATATACAAATGAGTGCAATCCATTTGGGGATTCAAACTTGTACGAGCCTCTCATCTGGGAGAAAAAGCTAGAACTAGAGGGAAAGTCTGACTTTGATGTATGGGATATCAAGAAGATCCAGAAGAGGAAGATGATTGAAAATAGGGAAGAACTGCACAAAGTGAAAAAGCGACGAACGGAAAGGGAGAGAGAACGAGAAGAGAGGGAGAGGGAGCAGGAAATCTTACAAAGGGAAAAGGAGTCTGCGTATTACAGGGAGTGGACCAAACAAGAGGACACTTTTCACCTCCAGCAAGCAAAATTGAGATCAAAAATCAGAATCAGTGATGGAGCTGCCAAGCCCATTGATCTTCTGGCTCACTACATTAGTTCAGAGGACGATGACATGATTACAGAAATTGAGGAACCTTACGAGTTCCTCAATGGTCTTAAGATCAACGACTTCGAGGATCTCCTTGAAGACATCAAAGTCTACCTGGAATTGGAGCAGGGGAAGAATGTGGACTACTGGAAGGACATCACCATCGTTGCAGAGGATGAACTAAAGAAAATGAGGAGGTCCGACCCAAAACACATCACAAACAGAAACCCCCTCATTTCGAACGAAGTCATGAGAGAGGAGGTCGAGAACACGTTCAAAAACACTCCCATGCAGGACTTGTACAACCTTGAGAAAGCCATGAAAGACAAGTTGAAGGGAGGAGAGGGGATTGATACCGGCCAATGGGAGGACATGTTGGAGCAGCTGAGACCACACATGGCAAGGAGAAGGCTAAAAGAGAGACATCAAGAACATCTGAAGAACAAATTGTTAAGGCTGAAAAGAGAGCAATGCATCGAAACCGGTCCACTTTTTCCATCAGATGCAACAGAGGAGCCCGAGGCGGGTCCATCGACTTCTTCAAAGCACATACAGGACGTCGAAACGCCGAGCACATCAGGGCTGGATAGTTTGAAGACCGAAAATGTTGACGTGGAGAAGGAGAACGATGCGGAAGAAGCCAAAGAAGATCCCTGCATCAGGGATTACACGTCTGGACGTTACAGTCCCGCTCTCCTGCAGCCAGAAGACCTCCCACCTGGAGTGATCATTGTGGACACAGACGAAGATCTGATCAGGCTCAAGTTTACCCGAAAGAGCGTCCTCACTACTGGACAAGCTGAGAGAGATGAAGAGGAGGAGTTCGTGAAGAGGGCTAGGGCAGGCATGAATGACGAGGAAGCCCAGTTCAGTGTTGAAGTTCAATTGAAGCCCGAAGCGTCCATTTGGAGTGACAAGTACAAACCCAGGAAGCCCAGGTTCTTCAACAGAGTTCACACGGGATTTGAATGGAACAAGTACAACCAGAC